>JAPYZE010000845.1:0-30625 GCA_030522805.1 Leptomastidea abnormis
TATATATATATATATATATATATATATAGAAGCTAAGGCTCATAAAATCGATTGTGTGTATGTATAATATAGCAATATAATAGACTAAATAATCAACCCGGTGAATTAATAACCATTCATAAAAATAAAAAAAAAAATTATACATATACATTCGATACATTATTAACAATCGTTGAAAAAAATATTAACAATTTAACCATTCATGTAATCTCATACCGACCCTGTTGTTTTGTTCTTTTTTTTTTTGTCTCTTTAAACTTTTGCAGTGCGCGCACGACAAAATGTTTGAAAAAAGCAATTATCAGATAACTAAACGATATTCCCAGTGGCGATGCCGCGGGGAAGAAGATGAAGAACAAGAAGAAGAAGATGAAAAAAAGCGATGGACCAACTTTGTCAAAACAACAGTTGCAGGAGCTGACGATCGATGGTCCTAAAACAGATGCTTTGGTTCGTCCACGTCGTATCTCGTATCAACGACGAAGATCCAGACGCGTCAATCCTATTGCATAGTTTTTTTAGGCGATCGAGTTGTTATACCTATTGTTAGAACCGATCTTTTAGAATAACACGTTTTCTTCCCTTCTTTTTCACTGTCGTGTACGTGTATATTCTGTTGTCGATGCCACTGAAGATTTAGATTATAGAAAAAGAAAAAAAAAAATAACACGGCACCTTGGCGATAATATTAAAAAAATTTACTCCGATTTGTCATAAAGACAAGGAATAATTGTGTATAATTATGTGAAGGAGTTCGATTTGAAATATATATGTTATATTGATAGTTTGAATCCGATTATCGGATTAATATCAACGAAGAAAAAAAAGATACAATTTATCTATATAATATAATAGCGCGTAGAAAAACTAAAAACGAAAAAATCATGTGATTCTGTTTATAAAAAAAGAGAAAAAAAATTTCAAGAAAAAAAAAATTGTCGTTATATTGAGAATAATGTATTTTTCTGTAAAAATAGAAAGTGTATAATTATGTTTATATAAAATAAAAAAAAAAAAAGATAAAACGAATGAATTATAATAGTTTGTAAATATATATAAAATTATGTACTCGTGTTTACGTAAAATATAATCATACATAATTGTACACAATTTATTTTTTCCGTTCAAACGTATATTATATATCTATTATATATATGAATATAAATATATTAGGTATATGTTTGTCTGAAATTTATTATATTGCGTTTTTCTGCGCTATACTTCCTGTGCAATGTTATGGCTTATAACACTTTTCTAATACGTCCTTCTTTATCCTACAATTTATTATACTTTGTACTACTTATAATCCAAGTTTTTTGTACATTAAACATATCAGCGTTTACTTAGAACAATAATATTACTAATGACCAAGTTTTAGAAGTTTATTAGTTTTCTTAATACTCATGAACAATCTATAAGTATACTTTGTAAAATATTCAATTGCTTTGATAAATTTTTCTCTCCTTAAGAATTTTATAACAATAAATTATCTCATTCTTTTTTTGCTATTGTTAAAATAAAAAAATTTGTATTAATAATCCAATCTTTCATTTTTTTTTTAAATGATCCGTACATTAAAAATCTTAAGTACGCACAAGGTGTATACGTAAAAACAATATTTACGAATTCATTCGTAAGTAGGTAATATCAAAATTCGTGATAAACAACACGAATAATTTAGTTGAGCGGCCTAAACGTTTGCAAATTAAATTAAATCGTCGTATAGGACACAACGACGTGTAATTGAAATTACACCTTGTTTTTAAAGACTGCACTCATGAGGACGATTTAAAGTAGCCTGCTTATATACACTTATAAAATAATAAAGCTTTTTCGAGTAACGACTGAAATGCGTGCCCCCCTAATAACAACGTTCGAGCCTTTAAATGTCAAGCTTTGTGAAAATAAATTCTTGGTAGCCTATTAATAATACCCAATTGGGTAATTGCGACTAATCAATCATGACACGTCCGTTTTGCACTGCTTGACTTATTTACTTAATGATAAATGTTTACAGCAACTGTTAAATAAAATTTAGTATTTATAGAATGAGCTGAAGAAACATTTTTTACTCTTTTTTTTTCTTCTAATTTAAACGTTTTCCCTCAGCCCTTTGATTAAATAAACGTGTATGTACGTTTGTGAAATATATACAAGATTGATCTTTATACTTAAATAAAGGATAAATAATATTTGTTTATTTAATATTATAGATTATGACCGTTGCATTTGTTTGATTCTGTATTTTATTACTTTTATAGTATCATCAATTGTAACAGCAAATTTGCTGTAAGAGAAGTTATAAATTTATGTTTAAAGTACTATGCAGTTATTTATTATATGTATTAAAAAAAAGTAGATTTTGTTTCACTAATTTTCAATTATGTTAGAATAAATTTGCTAATCACATGATGCATTTACAAGGAAGATTATATAAACTTATACATCAAAATAAAAGTCCATAATTTTATCTCAACTTTTGTAAGGTATACATATAAATACATTATATATATGAATATATAGATTTGAATATTACTTTAATATACATAAATTTAGTTTTTTAAGATGTAATATGTAGCAATTTGTTAGATTCTGTACACATGCAATCTTGTATTAAAAACTTAATGTGGGTCTTCCTGGCATAGTGAGTAATATGTACAGAAACAAATAATGTGTAGAAAATTTATGTATGCAAAACCTCTTTTATATACACGAAAATAAAGAAATGATATTTCTTCTGTAAGTACATGTGAACACTCGCATAGATGGGCTTTGCAACAATTAAAAAGCTTTGAAACAAACATCTTTGTGTTTTTTTTTTCATTTAAATATACCTACTTTTATTTTAAATTTATATTCTCTTATATTTTTCAGAATTCTATTGATAATACAAAAGTAATTTTTGGTAATATAAATAAAATATTTGAAAAAAAATCTTTTTTATTAAAAAATGTATAAATAATTTATTGCCAGTAAATAAAATTTATAAAAAAGTTCGTTTTATCTTACAAATAATTTAGTAATGTAAAAAATCTTAAGAAGTATTTAATTCGTACTTGGCCACTTTCTTCAATAAAAAAAGATTGAATAAAAATTATTAAAATACTAAATCGTCACCTTATAAGATAATAGGCGCAGTAAGTCGCAAAAGCAATCCAATGACTAGCAAATCCAAGTTGAGACCACTTTTCAATAGTGTGATTATAACTATATCCAGTTTCTTGAGATTCTGACGTATCAAACATAAGGCCGAGATAAGCTAAATGAAATACTGTTAGTGCACCAAAAGCAGCATTCACAAGAGTTACCCAATAACAATTTTCGGGTGTTTTGGAATGTTCACATTTGTGCGGAGAGCATTGTTTGGAGGCGATACAGGCATCGAAAACGTTAGACAGTAAATTTCTCAGCTGGTATTCTATGTAAGTATAAAAGCCTAAACTTAAGAGAACAGCACCCAGTTGAAAATTTAAGCCATGCAGTAAAGAACTTGCTGTATAAGTCATGATTATTCCTCCAAATTTTCCAAGTTGCTTTTTACCAGGACGGAATACATCTGAAGAATTAATAAATTATTACTTTTAAATTTAACATAACAATTCAGATTAATATTTACAATTTCTGAAACTTACATGTTTTTAACCAACTATGCATGGGAATGTTCCAATTCACTACTACTTGAACAAGTGAACGAGGCACTTCAATTTCTAAAGGCTTTGTTATTAATGATTGAGAAAGTTGATAACCACCAGAAAGCATTATAGAAGATGCAGTAAAGCAAATAAAATAATGAGATGTTCTAAATCCTAAAGCATCTCTAAAAGCTACCATCCACCTAAAAAGTTATTCAATTTAAAAATTTGAATAATAAATAATGTCTCATTTATTGATTTTATACATACTTTCCAGCATTATCACTTAAAATCCAGTTTGTCCAACAATTTGATATGCATAGACAGAAAAATGCCACTACCATGTAGCCTACTGCTACAAAAATCCACCAATATTTCTGAAAAAATAAAAATTATATTTATTTCAAGTATTAAATTGTTTAATTTTTTTTTTTAATATCTAACCCATATGGTTTTCTTATATAAATTATTATAGCTTTCAAAAGATGTCCAAGGTCCAAATAATGAAGTTACACTGCACAACATGTAACCCATGTATTCATATAAATTTATAGGGCCATCTGTTTCAGCCATATCCAAAGTAACACTACTGGCTTTCATTATTGCTATCATTATGACACCTCTAATTTTATGCCAGTCTTTGGGATCCATTAAAAATTCACTAAAATCAAAAATAATTTACCATTAGTTTGTTAAATATTTAAATTAAAATAAAAATAAAAATTTGACTAACCAGTATAAAATTAGCACAAGACTTGGAAGAAAAACTTTTGTTCCTTGACGAAGGTCCTTTGGCAAATATAGATATAAATAGGATATAAAAATAAATAATAGCAACATGTAAAAACATTCGTACGCATAATGCCAAATTGCAATAATGCCTGTTACTGCAATAATACTATGAAATACATCATGAGGTAAGTAATCTGTAATAAAATAAGAACCACTATTAAAAAACATAACTTATCTAAAACAAGCACTACATCAAATCCATTGGAACTTACTTATTCTAGCAGCTATATTGACAACAAACGAGCTAATAATCAATGGTACTAAATACCAAAAAGTATCGTACAAAGTTGGTTGTATGCAATAATTATAAAGTTCAAAAATTGTTTCCTGTTCCATTGTAAATTCATAATCCACATCATCTCCATTTTCTGTAAAACACTGATCGTTATTGCATTCATTGTCGTCGTCGTAAATTGGCAGTGAATCCATTTTTTTGTGCGTTTATTACAGTTCGTTAAACTTGTTTTCTTTAATAACTACCTACATATTTTAAGAGTCTAAACAAATTAAAATCAAATAAAACTACATCATATTTCACAAATAACGTTATTTATTGGGTAAAATAATGCCGGCATCAGAAGAAAAAGATGCATAACCAAAAAGTCTTGATCAAAACACTTCATATTTATAACCAAATACTCAATCACTCGTTTCAAATGATCTTTAAAATATTAAAAAATATTCATTCTTTTAATTTGGCACTTCGTTAACAAACTTATTTTTCGTATTATCACTCAAAAAAACATCTTGATAACTGCATACAATATGCAGAGTATTTTGACAGTGTAAACTTCCAAAAACGCCATTTTTAAATGCCGCCTCCTCAAAACATACCCTAACCTATAAAATGTTATTGTTATCTTAAATTGCGGGGGAGTATATAATCAGCTGCGACGCTCGGTTTCGTAAACAAGAGAAAAAAATGTACCGTACACTATATTGTTGGACTTTGATTATAAAGAACAAACGTCTGTTGTTTTAAAAAAATAATAAAAGAAAGATATATTACTGCTACAGTGAAAAATCAAATGGCAGTTTTACTATTGATGCAGTCACAGACTTCAAAGTGATTTTTCAATTAAAGTGTGTGCAATTGTTGTTTTTGTTGTTGAGGGAAATATGTCAGACGCTTTTGAAGAGATCCAGGCGATTAAGATCAAGAGAAATTGTTTAAGGGAAAAATTACAAAAAAGAAAACGTGAAAGGCATGAGTTGTTTACGCTTACTACAGGTGCCTCATTAACGTCTTCGCCTAACAGCGAGCCTCTCAAATCACCAGGTATTTATAGTTAATTTTTTTTTATTAATTATTGAAATATTAACGAATTGACTGATAAAAAAAGTTTATCTGAAAATTTATTATTTTAGGTCCCAATTCAGCAACTTTAACTAACCCTGCAGAATATGAAAGTGATGTGTTGAGCATATTACATGAAATTCATGAAAATTTACCAATCACATCAGCTGAACTTCTGGATCAGTTGAGAAAAAATTTGAATGCTGATGTATCACATTCTGATATTAATACAATTTTAGAAAAACTTGCTTCTCAAGATATTGTTAAGTTAGTATAAATATAATTTAATAGATTATTTGCACTTAAATTATTTTACTTACTGATTTAATTAAATCTTCAATATATTTTAAATAAACTATTGTTTGCAGAATTAAAGAAGTAAATGAAGATGGAGTATTTGGATTCACAGTTTTGTCTTTTGCTGAAGCACAACCTCATGTATCAATCTTACCAGAAATTTTTGAAAATGCAGAAAGCACAGAGTCCACTGCATCTGAAACCAGTGACAATCCTCCAATTGAGAAGCAAATTAAAATTGACACAAAGAGCACGGAAGATATTATGTCCCTTATATCCATGCCCACAATTCGTGAGAAAGAAAACAAAAAAGTTGGAGAACAAATTCTGGATCTACTCTCCAAACAAACATCCAAGGAAAAATCTTTGGCAGAAAGATTTAGATCACAAGGTGGTGCTCAAGTAATGGAATTTTGTCCACATGGCACAAGAGTTGATTGTGCAAAGCTCAACCAAGGTTTTGCCAACAAATGCAAAAAACTACATTTCAAAAAAATTATTCAAGGACATACCGACGAATCTTTGGGTGATTGCAGCTTCCTGAATACTTGCTTCCACATGGACACCTGTAAATATGTTCACTATGAAGTTGACGGTTCAACGACGCAGCAGCAGGGAAGTGTTCCTACAGATGAGAGTACTGCCAATGGTACGAGCAGCGACAAGCATACAATAATACCTGGTCCGGCCGATAGCTCAGCCGTACTCACGAACAAAGCCAGTACAGAGCTGACCTTGTATCCGCCTCAATGGATTCAGTGCGATCTGCGCTACCTAGATATGACGGTGCTTGGAAAATTTGCAGTGATAATGGCAGATCCACCCTGGGATATCCACATGGAGTTACCTTACGGTACGATGTCCGACGACGAGATGCGACAGTTAGGTATCCCGGCATTACAGGACGAGGGTTTGCTATTTCTCTGGGTAACTGGTCGTGCCATGGAGTTGGGTCGCGAGTGCCTCCAACTCTGGGGCTATGAGCGAGTCGACGAAATTATCTGGGTAAAGACAAATCAGTTGCAGCGCATTATCCGTACAGGTCGTACCGGTCACTGGCTGAACCATGGAAAGGAGCATTGTCTCGTGGGCATGAAAGGCAATCCACGTATCAACCGTGGCCTTGACAGTGACGTTATAGTGGCTGAGGTACGGGCTACTAGTCACAAGCCTGATGAGATTTATGGTATCATTGAACGTATGAGTCCAGGTACGCGAAAGATCGAGCTCTTTGGCCGGCCTCACAATGTTCAACCCAACTGGATTACCTTGGGTAATCAGGTGGATGGTGTGCACCTTGTTGATCCTCAGTTAATCAAGGCTTTTAAGAAGAGGTATCCTGATGGCAACTCCATGAAACCAACAAAGACGTAGTTGGACATTTTATTTTGACAAGAAATTTTTTTTTGTATTTGTGAATTTTTCAGTTTTAAAAAAGACTGACGAGATTTCGAATTATTTGAAATGTGAGAATTAATTTTTTTTCTTAATAAGTTACAATACTTCTGTTACTTAATCAGTAACTTGTAGAAGTTTTGAGTTACTAGAATTGTACATTTTTTATTTTATATGCAGACTAATATTTTTGTATATGTTAATTATGCTGTAAAAGTTTGTCAATATTTATTTTTAAAAAGACAATTTAAGTAATTAATTATTTTGAAGCTTCAATAATTGTGTTAAGATAATAAAAAATTATGTATAAATTTTTAAATTTTAAGAAAAGGACAAAGAATAAGAATCAAATTGTAAGATATAAAAGTTTAATACAAATCTTCGATATATAAACGCTTACCTAAGCAGTACAGCGCTGTACAAAATATAAAGTATTTTGTAAAATATTTGTTACATCTACAGCTTAACTTTAAGGACTTGAAAAAAAAAATTTGTTCACCAAATCTTTTATATAAGACTTGAGCTTTAAAGTTATGACTTGAATAGCACGAAAATAAATCATAAATTATTTAAAAATTTAAATATCTTCTATACTATTTCTAGTGTGCCTGAGTAAAGCTTTCCTCAAAGAAATCGTAAAATAACCATAGCGAATATTGTTTTTAACTCGTCTACTAATCTCAGTTTTGATGCAGTCAGGAACTTCTGGTTCATTCTCCTTTCCTTTTTCATGTTGAGGAAGACTTTGACTTTTACGTCGTGATTCTGATCTAGGCAGTGAGAGACGCTTGAAAGAATCTAACCAGTGTCTTCTGTGGTGCTCGTCGTCGCTTATCAGAACGTGCTCTCCAATTTTAAAACTTGCTGCTGATTTATTTGGAGTTACGATTTGCACGTTTAATTGATCTGCTGATATAACTGGAAAGCACAAGTTATACTTTGCACTAGGGCGTCTTATTAATCTGGTAAGCGCGAAGCATGTATTAAACAGGAAGCAGTAATATTTCTGTGAAAAAATTAAAAAAATTTAGTGTTTGAAAAATTATTTATCGAAAAAATTGTCAATTAGTATTTGAATACTTACTGTTCCTTTGGAATCTTTTAAACAACCTTCAGTAATTAAATCTGTGGCCGTTTCAACACACTTGTTAGGATCAAAATCTGTCCTAACATTTATTCTGGTTTGTGCTAATTTGCATTCTGCATCTCCCATTGCTTGATCAATTTCTTTCAATAATTCAGACAACAATTCTTTGGCTCGTTTTAAAGCAGCTTCATCTACATGACCTGCTGGAGTATGGCGCAAGATTTCACTTACAAGTAAAGGATACTTGACTATTCTTGAACGTGGCACATCTAAATAAGTCCACAAATCTGCGGATCTGAGAGTCTCTGATTTTTTCTTTAAGAACTCTTGAAAACGTTTACAAGGTAATTTTGCCTTCAATATATATCTTGCCCAGATTTGTGTTCTACATCGCTCCACATATAAATCTTTTAATTGAGCAAGCTGAAAAATAAAAACAATTAATATTTCTATTAATACAATCAATTTCATATCATGTATTTAATATAATCATTTAAAAAACACTCACCCAATCAACAAATGTCGGTCCTAGACATTCTGTGAATCCAGACCGATCTCTAAGTTCTACCATATCATCCCTAAGTTTTCCATGAACTTGAATAAATTTAGATACATCTCCAAAAAGAGTATCCATTTCTTCGGCAGTGAATATGTTACTAGGCAATAAAGGCTGATAATAAAAGTCTCTGAGTATACAAAGATCATTCAGTAGGACATTTTCACCACAGAAAAGTTCATAAATAGCTTCCTGCCTCTTGATTTCCCTTCTGCTTAACGTGGATGCTATATCCAACTCCGCAACATCCAGCATCCAGCTTCTAATTGCCACTGTACCAGCAAACTCATTGCTCATCCTAATTCTAAAAGAAAATAAAAAATTTAATTAAATTTTGTTCAATAATCAAAAAAGGCAAAAAATCAATCCAGACAAGAAAATACAAACTTCTTTTTGGCAGACGTTGGCTCAACATCTGAGAAAGA
This sequence comes from Leptomastidea abnormis, assembly GCA_030522805.1. Classification (NCBI taxonomy): domain Eukaryota; kingdom Metazoa; phylum Arthropoda; class Insecta; order Hymenoptera; family Encyrtidae; genus Leptomastidea; species Leptomastidea abnormis. The sequence goes on from JAPYZE010000845.1 coordinate 9,482, forward strand.
AACTTCAGACGCAGTGATAGTCCTGTCAAGTGACTTGCCACTGGAAGAAGTAAAGAAGCTACTTGCCACCTCAGAAATTTTTCTACGCTTTTTGCGTTTGCCAAGGGTTGAATCAAGCGATACGTCCATTGAATTGATGCTGATAGCATCACTTTTAGGCCGTTTTCTCGAACGCTAAAACACAACACAAAAACATAACGATAGGGAGGTTTCATACATATGTATAACGCAACGATTACGCAAGGGGAATGATGAAAGGATCTTCCATTTGTACTCACCAGCCAAAATTTCTTTTTCGGCTCTTGAAACTTATCGGAGATAGTGAGATCGCAGACGTCTGCCTCCTCCATGATTACTATCTTGTTTTCTATTTCAAGATAATCCAAAGCACTAATTCAAGAAATATCACTCGCTAATACGCCATATAGGAGTGTGTGTAAAACACCACTTAGGAACTGCAGTGGTAGTAAAAAATACAGACCTCTTTCTTTTTTTCGCGAAAAGTAATATTTTATTTTAAGAACACAAATTGCGGGTGTTTGATATTGACATTGTTGACGGTTGTTACGCAGTGGATATAGCCTTGATCTTTTCCAAAAAAACAGTCAAGAGGGCCAATATATTCTCTCTCCCCTACTTTACTCGTCAACACACTATATAATATTATCGGCCCGCGCGCGGCGGCTCCTTTTTCTTCTCGTTCACGTTGAAGCCGATTATTTTGAATCTTCTCAAGCCGTGTTTTCAATGATTTTACTTTGGAGTTTGATTATTTTGAATTTAGTTGTTACTTATGCTGCATCTTTTAATTAATTTTAATTTTGAAGATGTTTTTTTAGTTATTTAAGTTGTATTACTTTAGTTAATTGATAGTATTTTGAATTTATTCGGTTTTTTGTGGATGTTGGGCTGATTTACAATTTTAACGTATGAATTGGTCATTAAACTTTTCGGCGCCTGGCGCTAGTAGCGCTGCTGTTGTTGTCTTGTTTGTGTGGGCAATAAATAATTGTAGGTTAGGTTGAACTAGCATGTCGGAAAAGAGATTGACGCGTTGAGTGCTGACGTTCCGGTCGTGATTTTTTAACAGTATTACGGCAAGCTTTTTTAAATAAAGCGAGAAAATTAAAAATTAGAATATTATTAACGTGGTAAGTTGATTTTATTTGTTTATTTATGATATAAATTTTTTTAAATAACGGTACGTAAATGTACCTAACATTTCGGAGCATTTTGTTTTAAATTTTGTTTAAGATAATTTTGTTTACTGCAGTAAGCTATTTTTATGTTAATTACAAGTAAATTGAATGTTTTAATAAACTTTTGATTATTTATTTTCAGGTAGTGGTACATATTTTTAATTTTCTAAGGATAACCTCTCCATGGTTCACAACACCATGGATATCAGGCCAAACAATACCATTTACATCAACAATCTCAATGAGAAAATCAAAAAAGAAGAGTTGAAGAAATCACTCTATGCTATATTTTCACAATTTGGTCAAATTTTGGATATTGTGGCTTTAAAAACTTTGAAGATGCGTGGACAGGCATTTGTTATTTTCAAAGAAATTTCCAGTGCGACTAATGCACTCAGATCTATGCAAGGTTTTCCATTTTATGACAAACCAATGGTAATTTTGTTGTTAAAAATTGTATAAAGTCATTAGTAATATGTAAATATTTAAAACATACAATATTAATTTTTCAGAGAATAAACTACTCCAAAACAGACAGTGATATAGTTGCCAAGCTGAAAGGAACATTCACGGAAAGACCCAAGAAACCAAAGAGAGTCGTTCCAGCTGCCGATGAGGAAGCCAAGAAAGCTAAGAAAAGAGCAAAGGAACAAGCCAAACAGCAACATATGGGTTATGCTCCAGGCTTGGCTCCACAATTAGGCATGTCTAATGCAGCTGTTCCAGAACAACCACCAAATCAAATTCTGTTCCTTACAAATCTGCCAGATGAAACCAGTGAAATGATGTTGTCTATGTTGTTCAACCAGTTCCCAGGCTTTAAGGAGGTTCGTTTAGTACCAAATAGACATGACATTGCTTTTGTGGAGTTTGAAAATGAAGTGCAGTCTGGAGCTGCTAAAGATGCCCTTCAAGGTTTTAAGATAACGCCATCTCATGCAATGAAAATATCATTTGCCAAAAAGTAACTGCAAACACCAACTTGGCTTTTACAAATTAATTTTAAGCTATCTACTTTAAGATACATATTTTTTAACATACTCAGTCTCATTGGTGTTGCTGACATTAAAGTGTACAAATTGAAACACTTATCTTCTATTTGTGGTACACTGTTAATGAAGTGTAAAAGAACTTGCGAATTTATCAAATTATTTAGAATAATTTTCTAATGAATACTAATTTGTAAAAATTGATTAAGAACAAAACAAAGAAAAAAAATATGCAAAAGTAAAAAAGAGCAACAATGTAATTTATTATTTCTTTAACAAATCACCATATCTAAATTTCCACCCAAAGTAAAATACAACAAAGCTAATTTAAATAAAACATTTTTTACATAATTTAAAATGAATTTGTTACTCTTTTTCTAAATTAGCAATTTTTAATATTAAATATTACCTATACAACTCTCCATTTAAATTATTTATTTTAAAGTAAAATAATAAAAAATCAATGACCAATCAGCTGCTGTAGATCGCTAATGCTCGCGCGGTAACATAAAACATATAGGAGTCACAGTTCGACTCCGAAGCTCGCGGGAGTGTGTATAACTATACTTATACATATGTACATCAACGCGAGCTAGCATAGAAATATATCGAACGCGGGGGCGTTGTATGAAAGAAAAAGAAAGAGAGTGTACTAGATTAAAAAGGCTTCTGTCTCGCCTATCGTATCAACCAGCGGCAAATCAAGACTTTTGACAATAAAAAAGGAAACTGCTTTATATGGGCATTCGGCGTTTTTCAAATCGACTCCGTTTCATAGCAAATCCCGCGCTGTGAATGTCAACAATACAGATTTATAACAATTATAACACATAATAATAATATACAGCTGGGCCGGTCTCTCTCATCAATATACGACACTCATTCATTCTCAATCTTCGCAACCGATAATAGCGGAGCGCGCTCGTTTGCTGACCACAGGCGGCCGAAAAAAATAAATACAGTACATCTCCATCTCCCCGGTACACACCTCTCGGCTTTAACCTAAACCTAATTCTAATTAAGCTTGGATATATTGACCACTTGCTCTCGATTACTACTATATAGTCATTCGATGTCCGGGATGACATGAGAGAGACAAGTGACAATTGGCCGCAGTTAATTGTCGTCTAAAGGCATTATTGGTGCGTATTTACTTTTGGGTCTCCTTGGTTGAGAGGCTGAAAGTCGTGCGACACCATGGCCTTCAAAAATCGACGGAACAAGAGCGGCCTGAAGATCCAGGTATCTGAGGAAGCACCAGCTCCAGTGTATGTAAATTTTTTTTTAATTATTTAAGAGTTAATTTTGTAGATTTATTGATTTATGGCTTAATAGCTAATTGTGTGTATTTTGTTTTTATAGAACCCCACCAAGAAATTTAGACAAAAGGACAACAATCACCATAGGAGATAAGACTTTTGAGGTCGATGCTGATGATTTAGAGATGTTAAACAATCTTGGGCGTGGAGCTTATGGTGTTGTTGACAAAATGCGACACAAACAGAGTGGCACTATCATGGCAGTCAAAGTAATTATATTTTAATTGACAATTATTTGTGTAAGGGTTTTTAAGTTATTTTTACAACTATTCTCTTATTTCAGCGAATCACAGTTAGCGTTAATAGTCAAGAACAGAAAAGACTATTAATGGACTTAGACATTTCAATGCGCAGTTCAGATTGTCCTTATACTGTACAATTTTATGGAGCTCTCTTTAGAGAAGGCGATGTTTGGATTTGTATGGAAGTTATGGATATGAGCCTTGACAAGTTTTACACAAAAGTGTACAAACATAATCGCTCGATCCCTGAAAACATTCTAGGAAAAATAGCCTTCACAGTAAGAAAAAATTATTATATAAAATATGTTTTAAAATATCACAAATTGTTATGAATTACTAGTTAATAAGGAATTTTTAATTTTAGGTAGTAAGTGCCTTGCACTATTTGTATTCACAGTTAAGAGTGATTCATAGAGATGTAAAGCCTAGTAATATATTAATTAATCGAAAAGGAGAAGTGAAAATCTGTGATTTTGGAATATCTGGTTATCTTGTTGATTCGGTTGCAAAAACTATAGATGCAGGTTGCAAACCATACATGGCAGTATGTAGGAATTATAATAATAATTAAATTTTTTTGTAATATTTATTTTTGATGTGTGTATTCCATATGATTACAGCCAGAAAGGATAGACCCAACAGGAAACCCCTCACAATATGATATAAGATCAGATGTTTGGTCTTTAGGAATTTCCCTTTTAGAATTAGCAACAGGCAAGTTTCCTTATGAGTCATGGAAAACACCATTTGAACAACTGAAACAAGTGGTAAAAGATGAAGCTCCAAAATTACCACCTAATAAATTTTCCTCTGATTTTGAGGAATTTATTAATAAGTGGTGAGTTTGATTAAAAATTATTTTGTAACTCTTGCACTCATAAATCATGGAATATTGACAATGATATATTTGATATTATTTTACAGCTTAATGAAAGACTATACTTTACGGCCTAATTATAATGAGCTGCTCGAATTAAGTTTCATAACGGAACATGCTAAAAAAGAAACAAACGTTGCAGCTTTTGTTGAAGAAATCCTAGATTTACCAGAAGCAGAAAGTTCTGCATAGAAAAATATTCATAAAATATAGTTCCTGAAGGAATTAATAAATTTTTTTATTTTTGTCGTAATTTTACTAAAATTGCTATACTGCCAAATTATTTACCAATCATACATCTACTTTTCTAATCCGGTATTTTAAGAGATATTTTGAGAAAAAAAGAAACGTAGCTTAATTAACAAATGTGATTGCTAGTAGATTCATTGATTTTATCAATGCACTAACTACTATTATCGTTATGTAAAATATAAAGTCATTTTTAGAGTAGACATCGAATTTAAGTGATAGAAAAAGATCATTGTAATTATTTTATACACAATGCAAATATAAAAAGCGAGAATATTATGAAAAATGTATCAATATTTGATTTCTAATAAACAACTATCTTTTTCGATTTATCTGTGCTATCACTTTTTTTGAGTAAAATGTATGTATTGTATCGCGGTTTTGGTTTAAAATTGATTGAAAAACATTGAAATAGTTTTTAATTGATTTCTTTTTATTACTTGATCTTGATTCTGATGTTACAAATTTAAAATCTATTCCTCTTGGATTTTTACTTTTTAACACAATCTTATGTGTTTTATTCATCTCAGGCATTTTATAATTGTAATAACTATATCTTCGAGAATGACTTAAATAACTAGTGGGTTCTGGAATTTCTTTTACAATTGCATTTTCGCTACTATGATGATTTAACATGAAATTTTCCATTTTTAACTTTGGCTTCTGTGGAATTGGTGTCACTGCTGATTTTTGCTCTGGTATTTTATTATTGTAAACCTTCATAATGTTATGAATATTTTTTTTCAAATCTTGATGTATTTGCTGTCTAGTCTTAATGTCATTAACTGGTTTATTAACGATTGGATTTTTCTTTTGTAATTTATCAATTCTTGCTCTATTATTCTTAAAAAATTCAATTTGTGGTTTCTTTTTTTCTAATTCAATTTTCGTTTTATTTTTGGATAAAAGTTCGATATTTTTCTTATTGTGATTAATAAATGATTTTGTGATTGGAAAATCATTAAAATGAACTTGTGATTGTTTATCAAAAAATCTAATTGAACTAGCTCCAATACCAATTGAAATTTTCTTTTTATCAATAATTTGATTAGCTTCCGCCAAGTAACGTTTAATTTGTGTATTTCTTATGATTTTTAATTTTTTCCAAATTTTTTGTTGCAATTTTTCCCAGCTAACAGATAGCTTTTTATGCGTTTTAAACGTGCACATTTTAGGCTTCTTTTTTGCACCACGATATCCCTCTAACGATTTATAATCGTAAAATTCTTGACTTGTATTGCTTACATTACTGATTTTATCTTCTTCCAAATCATTTACAATAATTTTTTTGTCAACAGATTCAAACGTTTCTGTATCCAAAATGTCAGTTGTTGAAGATTGTGGTACAAATTGAATTTCAGGGGTAGCATCATCAGCACTTGATTCAATTTGGTTTTCTCTATGTCTTGGTCTTTGTTTTAGTAATATAAATGGAATTTCAATGTGATCTTCATAAAATATATTTTTCCATTTAGGTATTGAATTTTCATTACTTATTTTTATCAAATCATCATTAGTTATATTTGTTTGCTGAGCCAACTGTGAATCAATCGTTTCTACTTTTTGATCAGTATTTTCTTCCTTATTACTGTTATTTTCTGTCGAATTTTTAATACTTTTTAAAGGGGCAATTGCTGATTTTTCTTGACACCATTTGAATTTTATAAAATTATCAGCTGGAAATGTAGCTTTAAAATTTAGAAAACAGTTGATTTGCAACTTGAAACATTCATTGTTTTTACTAAAGAGATTATTCACCAACATTTTCTGATTGTTCAATTTTGATTCAGTTAAATCTTTTCCACTATCATTATAGTGATTCATTTTTAAATTAAGATATTCTTCATTTTTATTAATAATGTTGCTCAGGTGTATTGGTTGATCGTCGCCTTTTACTTCAGTTGAAAATATTTTGTTGTCACAATTGTAATACATGTCTTTGTAGCATTCCATAAATTTTATAATATTTTTCATATTTTCTAACTCATTTGATTTTTTAATCATAACTGCCGGAGCTTCTAAGACAATTTGGATTCCTTCAATATGAAAATTATTTTTATTCCAAAGATCCGAATTATAATTATTTTCACAAGCTTAAAATCATAAAACGGTATATTAATATTTCTTTATAATTTATTTTTAATATTATAAGAATTTACCTGATGGATAGCTTTTCTCAAATAAAAATTTATTTTGTTTATTAAATTCAACAAGATTTGACATAGAGTATGTGTTGCACATCTTTAGTAAATAATCGTTTTCATCTTCTAATTTTAATAACTGCTCTGTTTGTTTTTCTGAATGTCGACGTACTTTATAAATTAATTTTTGTAAATTATAATTTTTCTTGTACAACTTTTCCATTATTTTTGAAGATCGTAAATTTATTTGCAATAACTTTTTTATTAGAAAAAATTCATCTCTAGCTTTTTTCTTGCACGTTATTTTACGATTTTTTATTTTTATCTTTGTAGAATTGAACGAACTTAATTTTAATAATTTGTCTGTGATCAATTTTAGCGCTTCATTATGATTTTTAAATTTAACTTTTAAAAATTCGTCATCCTCTTTATTAAATAAAAAATTTTGATTCTAAAGAATAAAAAAAATTGGTAATTATTGATACGATCGTAAAAAAAATCGGTAGCGGTATTCTAGAAATCAACTTACCGATAAAAGGTTATTATTTCTATTTTCATTATCTTCATCATAAATTTCCGTTATCAGTAAACTCATCCTGATACACTTTAATAATTTCACAAGCACTTAACAAAAGTCATTCAAATTCTTATTTTACAATTTTTTTTATTTTCATTTAAATTACCATGATTTTTATTTAAAAAATATAAAAACTAAAATTTAGTCCGCGTACCATCGCGTTTTCGTGTCACAAAACCTAAAATTTTAAATTCCTCTTTTCTCTCACAACCATCTATATCTATATTTATGATAAACAAAATAAAATCAACACAATATTTTTCATAAATAAACATCACTGCATTTTGCAAGTTTCATACAACTTGATATAACACGTAAACCGATATTCACTCCCAAAATTACAAAGTATATATAAACAACGACAAATCTAATATCTTAATTTACAATGTCTGAGTGTAAAAGAAAAACACGCCCAACAAACAGTATAATTAAATTTGAAAAAACTTTAAAACCACGTTTTCTACCAGGCGAAGTAAATAATAAAAAAAAAACTTACTACTTCTTAACCTTCCTCTAACATAAACTAAAAATTTTTTTCCTTATTTCTTCAAAATAAACACAGGTATTCGAAGTAGAACGTCAAGCCGATTTTTTATGTTACAAAGGTCACAGATTAAGATGTGCTCGTGCAACAAAAAAAGTCGACGATGGACCACCAAGACTCGATCCCGAAGTTTATTACAAAAGTCTTTGTATAAGAGATGACATTTGGGGTGCAATGGCTCGTTGTCGTGATAATTTATCATTTATGAGAAATATTAATGCTGTTTGGAGAACTGGGGTAAGTTTTTAAACTTAATATAAAAAGAGTTTATTTTAGCATTTATTTTATTTGTGTGTGTATATACAAAAGGGTAAAGTTGACTGTTGGAAAAAAGAGGTGAAAAGTAATTTAGTCGATCGTCGTGCATTAGCTATAATTGCTTCAAAACGTATTAGAAAAGAAAATAAAGTATTACACAAGAGATTAGGTGAATATAAAAGTGAATTATCACCTGAAGTTATGGCCAAGTATTGGAAATTTATGAAGCAAGCTATCATTGATAAACAAAGGTACACTAAATTAATTATCAATATCACCTATACCTATCTCGATTTTTCATAAAAAAAAAAAAAAAAAATGATCGGTATATTTTTAATTCAAAGATATCCATGGTTCGAATCGATATCTTACTATCCATCAATAAGCAGTGGTATTAATCTTCCTGGACCACCATCTCGTAATCATTGTTTTATCGATCTTGAATTAGCTGATAGTGGATTACCACTTGGTAGATTGGTAATTGAACTTTATACCGAATATGCACCTGCACGTTGTGCTAATTTTGAAGCTTTGTGTCGTGGTGTTGATGGAGTTTCTTATAAGTAAAAATTGATTTTCTATTTATTTATTTCGATTAAATTAAAAGAAAAAATTTTTTAAATTTAATTATTAACGATTTTTTAATAGGGGAACCTGGTTTCGTCGTATATTAGCCGATTATTATTGTCAAGGTGGTAACGTAACTGCTGGTTGCAACGATCCTGAAGATCCTGAACAGGAAGATACTACGACACCAGATGAAAAACCTACTTTGAGACACGCGTGTCCTGGTGTACTTACAGCTTGTTCTGATGTTGGTTTACGTATTGGTTTTTGTCTTACTTTTAGACCACTTCATTCACTCGATGGAAAATATATTGTTTTTGGCAAGGTTGTTAAGGGTTTACATAATTTGTTAAAGGTATGTGTTTTAACATGAAAATAATTTTTTTATTTTATTTGATGGAATTTTATAATTAATATATATTTTTTTTTATTTAAGTTGAACGCGTACGGCACGAAATTTGGAAAACCACTGCAGAAAGTTGTTATATCGAATTGCGGTGTGGTGACGCCAAAAGGTAGTATTGCGAAACAATCTTCTTGTAGAAGTCAATCGTCATGTTAAAATGCAACTATAAAGTTGAATGAATGAGAAAAAAAAAATAATTTGAAAATTAGATTTTGTGATATATAATATATAACTAATGTTTTTACTACTTATTTGTAATAAATCGTTAAATTTAATGTACTAAATAATATAATTTTGCATGTCACTTGCAATAAAAATGAAAATGATAATTTAAATATAGAACGAAATGGTTTTTTAGCAAAAGACATTTTAATAAGGAAATATGCAAATTATATGCATACAATTCTATACGTAAATATATATCACATCTGAGCATATTGGCACTACTTATGTGCTGTAAACCGGTATATATGAATGAACAAAAGAAGTCGTTTGTGGATTATGTAAGTCGTTTTATAGACACGATGTTATTATATATACTTACGTCTCTTGGCTGGAACTAACGCTCAATACACAAAGTTAACAAATTTTATCAAAGACGTAGTTTTATTGAGGTATATTGACAATATAATAATGTGTGTCTCTTTTAACATTGAACTGACCCTATTTTTTTTTTTTTTTGATCTTACAAATTATTTGGCATGAATTCTATTAAAATCAAAAAAAGAAAAAAAAATTTATTTTTATAAACTTTATTATAAACAGCCAAAACATAAATAATAAAAACTAATAAAAACTACTTGATATCTATCTCATTAATCATACCATTATAGACTCACAAAACAAATAAAGAAAAAAAAAAGAAGCTGATGAAATAGTCATAAAAAAAAATAAGCTCATTAAATCCAGTAAGTAACTTGGATATATGCGTGTTCGCTAGCAGTTAATACGTTCATTATACATTATATACCTATATATCATTATTGCTACGTTTGAATTTTCGCGAACGAAAAAGAACGTCATATTTGCGCATGCGCAATAATTCCAAACTCCATTCCCCCACTTCTCCCCTCGTCCATATGTTCGCACATTTCCTTTCTCTGTCACTCTTGCGTACGCAATAGGTATATCTTCTGCACAACGACGAGCAAACGGACAGCTGCAGTTTTCGTAGATCGGTTTTATAGCTTGTGTGTTACTGTGTTAAATTGGACAATATCCCCTTTCTCCTCTTACACCCCCGCATCCAAGTTATGTACGTGCAGTGTGTGGGTGAAAACATGTCGTCGGAGTTGCGCCTGATCATCCGCGAGTGCTAGTGCTAGTGCTGAGCGCGCGCAGCATAATTAAGCATCGTCGTCGTCGTCGTCGTCGGGAACGATGATGACGCAAGTATCCTTATCGTCGTCATCGTCTGCAGCTTGATTTATATATATTTCCACGAGATATATCCCGTTTTTTTTTTTTTCATCAAAAGTCACGGGATCTTCCTGCAGCTCAATGTTATAAACGCGCCACTCCCCCGTTCTATACTTCTATACTTTATATTATACATACACACAATCATATAACTCATCATCTTTATTATCCATTACTCTTCTTCGATGCTGACAAGGAGGAACAACAGTGATTATTGTTTTAATCAGCAGCGTCGTCTGCATCTCTGCAGTTTAAAGAATAATTATTGTCATCAACGAGGCTTGATTGTTTATTATCTGCAGGATGTCAGTGAGCAGCGATTCAGAAGAATTTTTCGATGCCGAGGACGATACTGTACAACGGGCTCCGAGGTGCGACTCACTTCCTCTCGGGTACCCCTGATACTCTTTCTCTCTTTCTTTCTTTTTTCTATTACCAATGTTTTATTTATTTTTGTATAAAAAACTTGTTTGCGTTAGATTTCTTTCTTTTTAATTTATAAGATTTATTGCTTTGTTGTTAAGAATTAATTGGATTTAAAAAGTTTATTTGGAATAAGCTGCTGTTGTTTATAATATATTGTATATGCAGTTTTGGTTAAGCTAAAGTAGTCGACTGGAATGTCATTGGTGTGGGTGGATTACCAATGCGTTATTCTTAGAAAAACTTGTTTTTGAATTGTTGGTTAGCAAATGCTGGAGTACCTAAAAGGATTGATGTTTTATAAATTGAATTAAGTATGATTGTAACATTGAATTTTTATGATTGTTAATTCTAGTAGATTAAATTTACATTCTGTGGGTTTTTAAATTTTACTAATAATGTAATGTTTCTATTTCTTTATTTTAATTAATAATTTACTTAGTAATTTGTATTTTTAATTTAATTTAAATATAAATTCATGTTAATAATATTTGACATTTACAGAAGAAGCAGACAACGAGAATCACATAGTACAGAGTCGCAAGATGAAAAATTTTCTACTCCAACTGCAAAATCGGAGGATCATGTATTTATCAAACCAGCTGATCCAAGGCCACCAAGTGAAGCTGGGGAAAAGATTACCCGTGAAGAAATGGAGCAAAGACAAAGCAGTGATAAAGCTGTAAATCATTATTTTAAATTATTAAAATATTTATTTTTTAATTTGATACTAAATTAATAATTAATAATGTAAATCAATTAAATTTTCAAATTCTTAATATATTAAAATGAAGTAAAAGTATAAAAATAGCACTTCATTATAAATTTTTTTTTTTTTCATTAATGGTTGTAAGCATTGATTTTTCTAATCTTATGTAATACTATTTATTTTTGATAATATCTGAAATTATTTCATCTTTAATGATGCTGTTGTATGACATCACAGTGCACAATGACATCAATTACATAAAATATGTAATTATTTAGAAGTTTAACATCAATATACTTCAATAGTAAAACAATGATAAAATTTTCAGGAGGACGAGGCGAAAGGAGTCGGAGCCGATAAAATAGTTGGCAGGCGAAAATTTCGCGAGTTGCGGCAGCGCATGCAGACGGAAGAAGAAGATATCCCAGTGAATAGCTCACCACCAGACAGTCAGAACTCATCGATCGAGGGTGTCTTTCCGACGCCTTCAAAGACATCCCATCCGTTTCGTATAATTGAACACGACACAATGAGTCTGCAAAGCATGACATCGTTAGGTCGGGTTGGCCGTATTCTTGCTGGTTCACAAGACGGCGCATCGCAAATTGTAACGCCGGGTTTACCACCCCAAGCCGCGCCTTCTACAAGCGCACAGGCCAAGGAGGCTCAAATGTCTGCCATACACAGCGTCTCGAGTAGGGACGAGGACACCGCGTCCGATAAGCTGTCTCAATCGTCGAGTATTATGACTTTGTCGGGTGATGTGCTGCGTGAGCCCTCGTTAAACGGTCGCTCTGATCAGTCGTCTTCGTCTCAGGGTGAGAAGAATTCAAGTCTTCAAGAGCCTGATGTTATTGCTAGCACTAAAGCCAACGGCAAGATAAATGAAGCTCAACCTAATAAAATGCCCGTTGCTCCGCCTCGACGCAAGAAAAAGACAAAAAATCAAACGCCAAATGATCTAGTTGTGAGCTCTTTCTAATTAGTTTTTTTTTTCTTTAAAAGATTTGCTTGAATATTTTTATTTATTGTGTATGTATTTCTGATTTTAGCCAATAATAAATAAAGAAGTTGTAATGTCGACGTCGTCATTACCTAGTCCAGCTAGTACCATTGAATCTATAACTAGAGAATTTGAACATTCTCTTGATATCAGATCTGCCACAAAAGGACAATATGTTGTTAAACCACAGGTAATGAACTTTTAATTATTATTTACAATCTTGACTTGATTTTGCGTAAGGCATAATTAATAAATTTTATAAAAATTTGTTACAGGACGAAGACAGAGCAAAAGCAGAAGGACCTTCTTCAGAAGAACTTGAAAGAGTAGCGAAAATGAAGGCTGAATTAATCAGTATAAATTCCAGTGATAAATCGAGTAGTCCATTGGGCTCAATATCTAGTAATAGTATAGGTCGACATTCTCTAGGACCTCAGTACAAAATTGCGGGAATAGGTACTCGAGGTACTAAAGAAAGACGAAAATCAGCTGGTGATCAGGATTTAGTAAAGCAATTAAACATGTTTGTGAGGACAAGAACTGACTCTGGCAAAAGATTGACAGATATGGTTATTATTTACTTCTTTTTGTGTACTTCTTTATTTATTTTTTAGTACTTTTAAAATTAATTGAAAATTTAATAATTTATTTTAGGAAATCCTTGAACAAGTGACGGTTTTGAATCTAGACACAGGAGAACGTGTTCCTCTAAGCATAGCCGAGGACAAGTTGCCACAGTGTATAAATCCATTGTCATTACACATAATGAGATTGACGTCTGAGTATATAAGTAACACGAGCCTTGATAAGGAAAAGGAAAGTGACGAGGAGAGTGTAGATAGCAAGATGTCGAGCATACCGCCAGACGGTGAAGATGTGAACGTAGGTGGTCGAGTACGTAAAAGAACTCAAAAATTAAGACGTTTCTTCGGCTCGACGGTCAAGAAAACAATGGATAAGGCTAAGTCTATTGCTCAGGAAGTTTCTCATGCCCGACATAAAGAAGACGTTGTTGATATTGTAGACGAAGTATGTCATCTAAATATTTTAAAATTAATTATAATTTAATCAAATAACTTTTTCTAAAAATCATGTAAATTTTTGACTATAGGTATACTCAGGGGAACAGCACTGCATTAAGCTCAAAGCATCGAACAGCCATAAAGGCCCGTACGAGTTTTATTGTTTACAACATGTACAGGATTTAAGTGGTGAGCATGCAGGTCCGGTGTGGTGTATGAAATTTTCTGCATGTGGCCGATTGCTGGCAACGGCTGGACAGGACCGAGTGCTCAGGATATGGGTGCTGCGCGATGCTTACGCTTACTTCCAGGATATGCGCACTAAATATAACGCAGAGAAAGTTAGTCCGACACCTTCTCAGGAGTCTCTTGTATCTCAGCAATCGATGGAAGATCCGCATGCGATGGCTAGTGCTATGGGTGAAGCCGATAATAGCAAGGGTCCGTTTATGCCCAAGCCTTTTTGCACTTACACTGGTCATACTTCTGATTTACTTGACGTGTCCTGGTCGAAAAACTATTTTGTGCTTTCATCTTCTATGGATAAGACGGTAATACTTTTTTTTTTTGTTAGCTTCAATTCTTTTATTTTTACAAAATTAAATTAATTTACGAATATATTTTCAAAGAAAAAACAAAATAATAAAAAGTATCTGTTGTGGAATCATTGCAGGTTCGTTTATGGCACATTTCGCGTAAGGAGTGCCTCTGTTGCTTCCAACACATTGACTTTGTCACAGCCATAGTCTTTCATCCGAAGGATGATCGTTATTTTCTTTCGGGCTCACTTGATGGCAAGCTCCGATTGTGGAATATACCCGATAAAAAGGTGGCAGTTTGGAATGAAGTTGATGGTCAAACAAAATTGATCACCGCGGCGAATTTTTGTCAGAATGGAAAATTTGCGGTTGTTGGTTCTTACGACGGTAGATGTATATTTTACAATACGGATCAACTCAAGTATCATACGCAGATACACGTACGCTCGACGCGAGGCAAAAATTCTACAGGCCGAAAGATCAGTGGCATTGAGCCAATGCCTGGTGAAGATAAAATACTAGTCACGTCGAACGATAGTCGCATCAGGTTTGTTTCTATAAAATCAATAAAAGCTCAATATATTTTGTTCAAAGTAATAATAATACGATTGATTTTACAGGCTTTACGATCTGCGCGATCTAAATCTTTCGTGCAAGTACAAAGGTTACGTGAATGTGAGCAGTCAGATAAAAGCAAGTTTTAGCCCAGATGGTCAGTATATAGTGAGTGGCTCAGAAAATCAGTGCATCTACATTTGGAAGACCCATCATGACTATTCCAAGTTCTCGAGTGTGCGTCGTGATCGCAATGATTTCTGGGAAGGAATTAAAGCTCACAATGCTGTAGTCACCTGTGCAGTATTCGCGCCTCATCCAGAGAGTATAATTCGACAGATCGAGGCTCGTGAGCAGCAGCTTGAAGGAAGAGCCGCAGACCAGGCCATCAAGGATCCAGATACTGCAAGCACTGATGCCACGCCTCTTGATCCCGTTGTCGAGCAGCGCACCAAAGGTTGCGGAGGTCAGGTACTTGTTAGTGCTGACTTTAATGGATGTATTAAGGTGTTCCTCAACAAAACCAAACCGAAGCATAGCTCGCTGCCAGCTTCGGCACTCGCCTGAGCCGATCTCCAGCTGTCTCGTCGTGGCGTTGATGAGGCCTCTGCGCTTTGCCTTTTTCGAAGCAGGAGGCGCACGCTACTCGGGACAGATGGGATCCGGGCTCATTGGATCAATGCTTTTCTAAGGTTGAAAAAGTCGAGAAGTGAACACTGCTGAGCGATACCTCAATTATTAAAGTTTTTTGTAAGTTACTATTTCTATTTTATTTTGGTTTTTTTTTTATACTATTGCTTTGATATTCCATTTCCGATTGCGAGGGCATTTTTTTTTTAAATTGTTGCAAATTATTGTTAATGCTTTTGACTTTTACTACGTGACACAATTGAAGAATAACGAATTACATTGACAATGGTTAAAATACTTGAATTAGGATTTCAATAACTAAAAAATTAATTGATTTTTGTATGATTTTACTTAAAAAGTAAATAATTCAATGTGAGTTGACTCACATATTTTTTGAAAAATTATATATTTAGTAATTTTTAACCATTACTGTGACATGTAATGGTAAATACTATTCTGATGCTTATAAAATTTTCTATATTGCAAAAATTTCAAATATATTCAAGATTAAGATATATACGTACATAATTAAAATGATTTAAAATTTAAAAAATATATATTTTTAATATAAAGATAAAAAATATTAATTTATTTATTTTTTGTAAAGAAATATACAGTTTTGATTTAATTAGGATCTCAGTTCTAGATAATACTATATAAATATTGTCTAAAAGTGTTTGAATTCAAGCAAACTAGATTGCAACTTATTTTTGCCAACATAGATTGTCTTATTAAAATAGCTCACTTGAATATAATTTTAGTTAAAATACCTATTTATATTATAAAAATTGCTTTGCATTTAATTTTGAAGTTTTTAGATTGAAAAAATAGTTTACTTAGTTTTATATATATATAATTCATCTTCTGTCTTCTTTAAAAATTTTGCATTAATTTTAGCATTGCCAAAATAATAAAATTATACGTAAAATAAAGTTCAATTTTTAAACACTTTGGAACTTTTAAGCTCTTTGACTGACAATGACTACAAATTGTTTTTGTAAAACAGTTAGAGTCAGAAAGCAAGGAGTTAATTAGATGATAAAATCTAATGTTTCAGTAAACGATTTTTATGAAAGTATCTGAAAGAATTAGAAAAATTTTATAAATAACACTTAAATGTAGAGCGGTACTTAGGTATTTATAAAATATTTCATGAAGAATTTAATTTTTTATATGGTATTATGATTATAATATTAAATACCGTACGTTTAAGGAATATTTTATATTTTAATGAAATATTCCATTAAAATACTTTGTAGCATTTATGCAATTAAACGAAGTGGCGGAATTTTATAGATATTTTAACAAATATCGACAAGTCTATATTAGTTTTTTTAAAAATTAATTCATGAAATATAGGTATACAGTGTTATCAAATTTTGCTTCACAATAAAAATTCTTGTATGTTTAATAGTTTCTAACTTTTAAAATTATTTATTTAATTGCTGTTTATTAGTTTTTTCAATTTATTGTTTTTTTTTTTTTTTGAAAAATTATTTAAACTAATGGGTTTTTCTTCATAATTTTAAAGAAATATATTTATATTTAAGTAAAAAGTATTTTTTAGGTGGCAATATATATTTTTAATGGACATTTAAAAGATTTTTTTTTAACATTTAGAAATTTAATATTTCCTAATTTTTATCATTTTTTAAATATGTGTAGGCAACATAGTTTTGTTTACATACATTTTAATTACTAATCAACTGTCTTTCATGAAGCAATTGTATAATCTTTTTTGGAATATTTCAAAATATTAAAATATTCTATGTGGATATTAGCAAATTCATTAAATTTGAATAAAACAATTAAAATTTTTCAAGAAATATTTAAAAGATAAATTTCAGAAAGTTTCATAAAATCTTTGTACTGAAAGATAAAAAAAAAAGAACTGAAAATGACTTCAAGAATCAATTATTTTGTGATAAATCATGAGAAACGCATGAATTTATCTGTAATTAAGAGATTGTAGAGATTAGTGTTGCAATCAACTTGTTGACGATTAAATATGCGATTTTAATATTATGCTTTAACAGTAAAATATACGTGTAAAACGGAAAAAAAAAAACAAAAATAACTTGTCTCAGTAGATTTTATTCAAATTATCCTAATATGTTGCTATAAATATACAATACAACAATCAGTTTTATAAAAAAAAAAAGGTCTGAGCACATACTTTATCAATTTGCAGTGGTTGAGTTTTAATGAAACGCTTACGACAAATAAAGAGAAATATTTCTTAAATATAATAGAGAAAAAAAATATTTAAAAAAATATGAAAATGAATTATAAATTCGACCTTCACTACGATATTAGATGTGAAAAACGAAATGAATATATGCATTATACATAAACGTATATATGTAAATAAGAAAAAATATATACAACAAATTATGTAAACGCTAAATAAAAAAGATTAAAAAAAAACTAAAAAATTATCAAGCGAATAAAAAAAAAATCGTTGTAATATTAAGATTGTAAATATAAAATTTTGACGGTATAAATACGGTGAAAGGTGGTGTATGCTATAATGGGTTCGTGAAAAAAAAAAAAAAAAAACATTTTTGCCATTATTTTTGTTCATGGCTGTGTCGTGCACAAAATAAAAAAAAAAAATTGTTTATATTCACACTCCTCGTTTTTTTTTTTTTGCAGGTATTAATAAACGTTCGTTATGTACATCAAACAAAATCATGCATATATAAATAATCAAATATTACGATAACGCCCGCTCTTCTTTACTGTTTCATTCGTGAGATGATACATGTAATAATTTTTATTATCATTATTGATTATTGATTAAATGAAACTATTTTTATTGTTATTATGGGCCTTGTGTTATATACCGTTGCTATATTAGAAGGTTCTATTTCCTTTTTTTTTTTTTTTTTATTATTTTAATTTCCTTGCTCCCCTCCTCTTTGTTTATTAAAATACGCGCGACGATGTTTATCGAAATGAATTTAATTGTATAAAAATATGGAAAATTAAAAAAAAAAATGATAAACAAAACACTATGTGAATTTGTTGAAAGAGCTTGTGTTCAAATCGAGCACTTGTTCGCTAAGTATTATAAATAAAAAGAACGATGTATACTTTTAACATAATGTTTTTGCATCTCTTTATTGAAACCTTTATATTTTGATCCTTATTATATTATCTATTTGCAAAAGCTTCATACTTTAATATAATCAAATCTCAACTCTGAAATAAGTTATTTTTATAGTTCATATTCTTCAGTGATGCGTAATTCATAAATTATTTAGAACGTGATTTTATATTGTTTGTTTTTTTTTTTTGGACAGTTGATTGAGATTAACAGATAGATATGTCAGTTTTTTATCTTTTTTATTTTATTTAATTTTGCAGATTAAGCTATGATTACTTATGACATTGGAGTAAGATTTACATTCATTATAAAATTAAAATTAAAAAGAACGGAATCCCACTTTTTATTTTTTTTTTATTATCCTTCATTATTAACTCAACTCCAAAGTATTCAAATTTGATAATTTTCTATCTATTCTTTTAAATCACTTATTCTCAAAATAAAAAATATCATTCCAATCACGTTTCTCCACATAACATTTGTTGTTTTTTTTTTTTTTTTTTTACTACCAGACAAATGAAAATTGAAATATCTTTCCATTCCCTATCTTTAAATTTCCAATCGTCAAAACCTACTTACCCGCATTTCGTTGTCTTACCGGACACGTCTATTTCTACTTATAACAATAAACCTCAATATGTGACAATACAATGTTATATATAGGTACAACCAAATTACTTTTCTATTGAATTTACACATTTTGAATATTTAAACATTATAGGTATACGGATTCTAGAATAAATAAACCTTTTATTTTCTCTTCCTAATACAAAAAAAAATAATTATCAAATTATTCATAGTTCAAAGCAAGTGTTATTAAAATCGTTCATTAAAAATATCTATCTCTCTTTGCTTATACATAATATATATCATCATTTCATCAATTACATATATATAAGAATTCACTTTCCAATAACACCATATCCACTTCTCTCTCAGCTGTCATCAAGTCTCTCGATTATCTCTACATAATATATACCAATCCAACTATCATTATTATCACCATACTTAATTACATACCTAACATACGCTGCAGTCTCAATCATAAAATCGCCATTGGCTACACATACATATACATACATACATACATACATACATACATTCATACACACAATCCTTTTTAACAATAGCTTACTTATATACGTCTCAGATAAACTACTGCAGTAATTGTTTTACCAGGCTACGCTATACATTATATTCAATCTATACCTACGTATATCTTCCCTTTTACCTCCTCCCATATTACATATACCTCTTCTTTCGACGACGAGTCGCGTATACATATACCTATATGCTCTGGCTTCCGGAGAACAGCCTTTCTCTCTTCTTCGTCTGTCGGCCAAGCACATACATACCACATATACACATACACGTCATTACCACGGGAATCCTGACTCTCGCGGTCGCTCGGTCAGTCGGTCGAGCCGGCGGCGTTCTCCATTTTCATCGCGTTGAGCTTCATGTATATATATATATATATATATATATATATATATATATATATATATATATACCCGCGTCGCCTGCGGTTGGCGTGGGTTAACTCGCTATATATCTATATATTGCAGCAGTTATATGGGGTATAACTATATGACTCTCAGGAGAGGTGTTATATATGTGTGTGTAACGTTTTGTTTTATACGGAAGAAGAGTAAGACAGAAGAGCAAGCTTTAAGCATAAATGCATTGTATATTTGGATACTTATATGGTATATGTTATGTTATGTATTTATGAATAGCTATGTGGTTAAACTTAAATCTGAGAAAATAGCTATATAGATGTTAAGTTTACTGGGTGAAAATGGATTTGTTTTACTTATAAATAAAAATTCAAAGCTTTTACTGGGTATTACCTATATATAATTTTAAGTGTTGAAAGCTTTACTTATTATCTACTTCGTATTTTTGAGGTGAACATTAATTATGAGAAAAAATATTTAGAAAAACAAAAAATAAAAAAAAAGGGAAAAAAAATTTATATAAAAGTTAGCAAAATATTGTAAATATATGAAAAATATTTTTCTCAGTTTTTTGGCGACATCATTTGGTTTTAGGATATTAAGACATTCCAACAATGGTTATAAAGGTAATGTATAGTAATAGTGACCTTTTATAAAAAACGAATATTATCTGTTCGCAGCAGGAGAAGAAAACGTTCTATTCGTAATGTAGGTATCTAAGGAGTTAGTCTATACAGAGCAAGATATAGGATATATGTATAGCTTGAAACCGGAGAAGCAATGAAGATTAAATCTGTTATATATCAACGGGGAGTCTATATCGACTTGGTAGTAAACGAAGGTATGATATGATCTTTGTTGTGCAGTAGGATATATATATATATATATATATATATATATATATATA
>JAPYZE010000846.1:0-60273 GCA_030522805.1 Leptomastidea abnormis
CAAATATTATATATATATATATATATATATATATATATATATATATATATATATATATATATATACGGTAAAGTAGATGGCCTCGTCTATCTTGACCCACATTTTACCGAGAGCGAGTGATGAATTTCCATCGGGGCATCGATCACAGCCAACTCTCTTGACGTTGTTTGGGCCCTGCCACAAATTTCTTTCCTCTCTCAACATGCATTTCCACTCAAGCTTGTTGCCTACGTCTCCTTATCTCATCCCCAGAGAAAATTCAATTAATATTCAACAAGTTGCTCTCGCATAACATTCAGAGGCACTAAAAAGGCCAAGCTCGATCAAGGACTAAATGATGGATCGGAATAAACTCGCGCATGCACCTACGCGTTCTGTTAATTTTCCGTTCTGCAAAGAATGATGGAGCAGTAATCGTTTACGGTGTGTTGTTGACGCTCCCCTAAAAATCGAAATATTATGTAGTTCAAGCGTTGATTACCTATGTCTGCACACAAAATCACATAGGTGAGATAATGGGGTGTTGTGGGGTTGTGAAAAAGGAAGAAAAGTTCGAATGCTCGGTCGGCTGGTATGAAATTGAGGCTCGTTACCGTCACATCGGTTGCTGCTGCTGCTGCTGTTAACCACCGGCGTCGGTACGGTCTGTCTGGCAGTTGGCAGTGACGAATATCTAAATTTTCTCGCGTCGCGAGCAATGGCTAGACTGCAGGGAGCATGGCACCGAGAGAAAGAGAGAGAGAGAACGAGAGCGAATAATATGGTGGCGAGCTTTTTAAAGCCACTCATGCATCACAATTTGGGCAGAGTCGCTCAGGCAAAAACAGGCCTAGCCTGTTTCTGTTCTCTTTACCGGGTTGCCGCGGTTGCGAAAAAGCTCGCTTGCGAGCTTGCACAAATATACATACACACATACTGCCCATGTGCGTGCCCGAATCGCGCGAATTTCACCCGATGGCCCATAAATCTGTCCGATGCCCCGCGGTCGCTGTGTGACCGGGGGAGGAAACGAGTATAGTGGAAGGGAGCGAGTCCGGTGTGGGTAGGGGGGAGGGGGTTAGGTAGTGGCAGTAGCGGTGGCTCGATATTATGTACCGAACGCCGCCTTTATATGGACTCGCTGACGCTTTCAGCAGCCAAACGAGAATTTATGCCTTTTTGGAAAGAGAGGAGGGTGGGTGGGTGAGTGAGAGAAAGAGAGAGAGAGAGGAGAGAGAGGTAGTTCCGAAAAATTTTCAGGGGATAATAACTTACGATGATTGTTTCAACTGGGAGAGCCCGGATTTCGCGGCCACGCTGACAATTTTGGTTGTGCGAGAACGGCCTGATTGATGGCTTTTATGGGAAATCCTTTTTTGAATTAAATTGCCTGAAGGGGAGAGGGAAATGTGTTTTACCCTTTCTCTCTCTCTTATGCGTTATTGGGCTTGCATTGACATTCTGGTGACTGAGTGCGTCATTACGTAAATATGCGGCGTCGCAGAGTAAATTTTTTTAAATGTGTTTCTTAGCTTTGTAAAAACGATGTGAGGATTACACACATAATTTAAAGCTTTATTTTTTCAACTGTATTTGCAACATGATGATCAGTGCATAAGAAAAACCTCAACAGCAAGTTTATCGAAATTTTTTACTTAGTGTTTACACTAAATATTTTACAACTGTACAGCAAAGAAAACTGAAGACGAATGAAACGACAAAGGGAAATAAATGTATATCTGCGCTGCATGGAGAGAAAGCCACTAATTCCACACGGGCATTAAATCTTGGAAGTATAGCAAAAGAGAAAGCTACGCGAGTTAGAGCCATATATAGCGCTAGTACAAATGCTTTAGTGCACCATGTTCTAAAAGTACGATGCAGTTTGTTTTTACTTCTTCTTTCGCAACCGACAAAAAAAGAGTGTGTTTCCTTAAAAATCTCCTTTTTTGGTACCCCCAACTTCTCATTCCCATAGTACGCATTTTACGTATATCCACATACATTTATACGAGTCTTTTTGTTTTAACGCCCGCAGCGAATTGTTTAAATTTACGAGACACAACAGAGAGAGTACAACAAACGCAAAAGAATGGAAAAAAAAAAGAAAGAAAGAATAAAAGAAAGAGCGCATTTGCGCTTTCATCCCCAATTACCAGCTGTGTGAAAATGAATAAATCATTTTCAATTTACGCGCGAATTTCCAACTACAGCAGTGCGCGCGGGTTACTTTTAAAGAAGATGAAGTTACGATAAACAAGCGAATTATTCAAAGCTTTGCGCGCAATCCATTTAATCATTCACAATGAGCTGAGCACATTATAAAAAACGTATGATTATCTCTTTATTTCTCTATAACGTAATAAAACGAGCAAATTAATTAATCTTGTTGCGCCACATAGCTTTCAAAAATTGTAAAGCTCCCTTACCCCCCCCCCCCCCTTCCCCTATACATAAATCGAAATGAGCATGTAACGACTTTACAAAAACGCGATCGTTCAAAACAGGCCGGATTAAGAGGTTTTTTATTTCGTAATAGCTACGTGTGCGTGTATATAAGGGTGAATGAATATAATGAAAGAGGGGGAAAAGAAATGTTGATCAGACAAACTGCTGGGAGTACATACGAGAGTTGCTTACTCGGGCATGCGTAGCCCCCGATAAACGAGCTTTAAGCCACGAGCCGATGATTATGATCCGCCATCGTCGAGCAATTTTTTCATGTGTCCCAGGGCCCTTGGTGCAGATTATATCAGCCTATTACCGGATTATCTCGGCATTTGTGGAGGGGAAGGATGTGTAGTGGTTCTCCCCTCGGTCGAAAGTCGCCTGGAGGCGCTCCCCCCCCTGCTCACGGTTCTAGTTACACGTGTGTGCGAGAGCCAGTGAATCGTATAGAGAGAGAAGAGTCTAGCGTCGAATATGCGACCCGAGAGTGTCGTTGGTCGTATGGGGTAGCGACAGACTCTGGGACTTGGTATTATTCTCCGACTCAATTCTGATTGCGCAAATTCCCGTCGAACTTTAAATTATCCCCTCTCGACTAGACGAGCAAAAAGAAAAGATAGATCGCATCGTGTTACATACTAGCTTTCTGTCTGTGATGGTAGAGAGCGTGCATATTTGTATAAGAGAAAGAGCGCATTACATTGGCATTCCGCGGAAGAGAGAGAATATGCAAATATGGTTATCGCGCGCGTTACGCACGTCAAGGCTTGTTCGGTGTAGAGAAAGTGACAGGGATGCTTGCCGTAGGGGAAAACCTGTGTATGTGTGTGTGTATGTAGAAGAGGGGAGGAGGACCACCCACTTATACTTTAGGGGAGAATGGAAAGCTAGGGTGAAAACGGTCGACGAGAAATCGGAGTGTCTACAGTATGTGTGTTAGGGTATGCGAGGGAGAGTAAGAGAACCAAGGGCCAAGCTCGATTCGAAGTAGATACACACGCGCACAGAAACATACTCACATACCATGCTAGCGAAAGTTTAAATTATCTTGTCCGGCAGGTCCGAGAGATCCCGCGGGAACGACGCGGATTGGTTGAGTCTGATTAGTTTGGCCGGAAGGGAATCTCGCTCTTCTCTACCCAATGTGTTTTATCTAGACGCCGGCCCTTTTACATCGGCCCTTTGCTTTTAGCTCTAGGAGTAGCCACGAAACTCGCAAAGTGCGTGGGCTTCGGTTCGCCTGCCTCACTATATATACGAATAGTTTTACGCACTGTGGAAAACAAGGGAGAAATAAAAAAAATAAAACGAACCTTGAGGCTAAGAATTTCTTTGAGCTTGGTTATACTGAACGTTTCTCTCGTGTCTTTCCTACTTCAACTCCGTTTTTTCTTTTTTCTACTTTTTCTTTTTTTTTGCGCGTGTTTGAGGATGAGAAACCAGTTGGTGAAGCTCGACGTTAACGCGTTAGCAAAAAGGGATATATACTACTACCTCTCTTTTTTTTCCCAATTTGTACTACACCCAACAAAACTGCACTTTTCCCCTCACAACCGTCAACCGCATACACTACTCCTGTTACGTTCCGGACCCGTTGTTTTTTTTTCTCTTTCTCTCTACGACAGATGTCCGTAATAATTGTCGTGTCTACAGTTTACGAAAAAAAAATTTTTTTTCACAAAAATATCGTATTCTCTTTAGGTTGGATTTTTGTTTCTCTTCTTTTACTCAAATGAAAAAAAAAATTGTTGTTTCATGAACAAATAATGTTTACAAGTAAATAATCAGTAAGGTAACGAATCATATTAGAAATAATTATTTTTGAACTTTTATTTCTAATTTGATTCAAAAGATAGCTTACAGTAAAAAAAGCTTTATACCCACCCAAAATATCATTAATTTAAATTTGCATTCAATTCCTATTTCAAAAGCCACAGACAGAAAAGCTACAACCACCACATACAAAAAAAAAAAAGATCGATCCCGTAGATTCTAAAATTTTTGGACTCTGCGTATAAGGTGGTTTACACCACCAAAAGGATAACTGCGGTCTCGGTAACGCCGTCTGCGGCGAGCTTTCAAAACTGCTTGCACGCCAGTTGGCTTTATTTTAATTTTCCTTGTTTCCGAGCTTCCCATAAGTTACACATAAAGCGAGGGGAAGGGAGGGGGGCTATGGTTGGTTTTCGACTCTGGTGCTGCGCAAATATAAGCAGACGCGACGCATCGCGGAATTCGTTTAATGCACTTATCCATGCTTCTTCGGCGTGGGTCCAAAGGTATAGTGGAAGGCAAATGTATGGACCGTTTGCTTTTACCGTTTGTTATACGCAGAAAGGAAAAACCATGAGCGAGAGGTAAAGCAAAGCTGGGCGCTAGAACAGAGAGAAAGAGAAAGAGAGAGGGCGTGGGTGGTAATCTTATTTGCCGAAGAAAAGCTGCAGCTGCATTGAGCTTGCAGTTACCAAGCGTCTACTCCGTGATCTTCCACTTCCTTCTCTCTCTCTTCTGCTCGCTTTCACTATTCTCCCAATCTCTCTCCTTCTACTCTTTCTCTCTTCCTCGACTTTTGCTTGCGCTTCGTTGCGCTCTTATCTTTTTACTCTCGTCTTTCGTATAAAAGAGATTTTGAGCAGCTCTTTCCCAACTCTCTTCTGCCCTTCAAAATGTACTTTCAAAATATATATCAAGTATGGTTATAGAGAAAATTGGATGCAACGATTCGATTTGCTAAAGTTTCATTTGAGTATATGTTTGTGTGTATGTGCAAGTAATATTATAATTCATGTACTCTGCTTCGTAATTATATTGGTTACAACTACCGAATTTCAATGGTAATAGGAGGGGATACTATACCCCGTTACTAATTATCCAAAATTAGCAAGTCAAAGTTTGGATTTCAGGTTATACAGAAATCACTCGACATCGAAGTGTAAACTTGTAGGCATTAATCATTAACATAAACAACGTTCGTTCAATATTATTAAAAGCATATACCTTAGGTATAAATTTCATATTATAACTAAACAAGTATTAATGATCCTGGGTATAATAACGTCGTCAATTTAATCAATTAAAATAACTTATTGAATTGCGGACGTTTTAATTAAGCAGCACTTTAATCTATAATTGTCTAAAGTGCAATAGACATAATTTTATTTTTCAAGATGATTCACTTGTGTCTTAGCGTATTGACGAGTAAAAACATAAAAACGAATTAACGGTTTTTTTTTATTGAATAAACAATATTGCCTTAATCACTTTTACAATTGCACTTAAATAAACTTTCATAAATTTTCTAAACTTGACGTTATACGATAAGTGTTAGAAACATTTTGGATTTACAAGATAAGCAAGCATACATTAATGATATACCTATCCTATCCTATCCTATCCTTTTGTTATGGTAATCAGCTTTCAAGCAGATTATAATGAAGTACATCAAAACAAACTTATTATTAGATGCGTAAGTTAATACATAGTCTTATTTGGAAACTTATACGCTTATTATTCATCAGAAAATGTGCATAATCATAAAGTTTACTACCATATAGTATTCGTTTTCCCAGTTATGTTGTTCAATTAGCTGATAAGCGAAACACGTGTACAGATAAAAATAATAATAACGCATATTATGACATTTTTTTATACAAAAAGAAGAAAAATAATTTTTAAAAAGTTTAAAAAGCATTTAGTCAATACGCAAAAATGCATCAAAGGCGTGATAGGTAGCGATACTAACTTGCATTGGAAAGATATCAAGTATAGAGAAGGAGAGAGAGAGAGAGAGAGAGAGAGAGCAGAGTGCTTAGTTTCTCGTCGGAGCTTTCGATCCAATCTGTGCTTCCGGCCGGCGGTTGGCCACTACACACAACTCAAGCCCGGTCGTATCCGGGTAAGCGGAGAGAGAAAGAGAGAGAGAGAGCTACACAGTTATAGTAACAGTGAGTTGAAACGTGCACCAAGGGGCGCAGAGAGGAGGGGGGTATGGTACACGAGGCTAGAGGAGAAGGGGGAACTAGAAGGGGGAGGAGGAGGAGGGTCTGTTTTAACGAGAGTTGTTTCGACTTGCTTCAGTAATTACGCGGAAATTACACCGGGCATTCCGCACGAACAATCATCGAGGCCTCTATACCCCCGCGCAAGTTAGCCTCTTTCTCTCTTTCTCTCTTTCTCTCTTACGTGTGCAAACCTATATACCTCATTTCTCACACCATACGTAGTATATACAAAGTGCCCCGTATTTTACAAACGCGATACCAGCCACGAGCACTTTTACACCCAGATACTTTTTTTTTTTTTTTTACATTACTGCTAAACTAAAGTTTATACGAGTGTGTGAGAGAAAAAGAAAAAGAAGCTTTGAGAATCCTGCGCGACGCTGCTGCAGTTGTTTATCTATTTGGCGTAGTAAAATAGAAAGCTCAGTATCCGGAAAAGCTCAAACTGTTTGTCTGTACATTTTTAACGTTGGTAAGCGTAGCGACTATGGACTGCTAGTACAAGGGCCGATGGGTGATCACCCCGTGGGACTATCCTTGTCCTAAGCGACTCTCTGTTCTGCCACGTCGATCCTGGCTGGCTGAGTGTACAGAGTCTGAACACTGTTCCCGAGTAAAGTTCAAGCCAAAGCACAAAGTGCACACCACGAGTAGTGAGGAAGAGAGAGAGAGAGAGAGAAAGCTTGCGAAAGCGTTTGCCGCAATAGACTAAGTAAGCGCGCAGCCCTTTTATCGTCTCTCCTCCCTCCTTTTCTCTTCAATCCTCTTCTTCACTCCACCCATCCCTTGCTCTAGTTTGGCCTTGCTTTCTCTTTATGCTTTCCACTCTATCTCCATGTGTATCGACTGGTCACTAGCACCACCACTCTGATTGGAATGCGCTGCTGCGGCGTGTTGTTTGCGCGATGGCTTAGATGATGCTCTCGTAACTTCTCGCTTTGTGCAGGCAAACGCTTAAACAATTGTTAAGTTGACATAGCATAAATATATTGAAACAAAATAAATTATAAAAAGAAAATATTTTTCTGAATGCATTTACTGGATTAGTTTTGGCTAAATTTTTATGTTTTTTAGATTTAAATTTTATTTTACTGAAGAAAAATTGGCTAAAAGGACATCAAAAAGTATGAGCAAGAGATGATAAAAGTATGAGAAAAGGGATAGAAAAGGCCTTTGGATCCGAAGGGGATGCCAAAAACTTCCTTATACCTCGTTTACACGTATACACACTTATTGGGCGTCGAAAGAAATTTCAAGCTGTAGTATACACCCAGCTGCTGCTGCTGCTGTTGCTGCTTTTGCTGCTGCGAACGACAGTATATCACGTAGTGGCGAGGGGTGGGGAACAGCTGCAGAATAAGAAGAGCCGGCCGACGACGGGGCAAAATGTTGATAAATTTGCAAGGCAGGTGCGCCGTGACAGGAAAACAAGTCCCCACCTCCTCCTCCTCCTTCTTCTCGACTCACCTCCCACCCCCCACCTTCTTCTCTCGAATCCCTCCAGGTCCGGACTCTAAGCTCACTTCTCTTACATTTGCCTGGCCTCGACTGGAGTTATAAACGAGACCCGATACAGTCCAGCCATCCCGATACACATAGCCGAGACTGCTTTCGAAATTCTTCGCTCGCCAGAGCTTTCCTTCATCCACAGCCTTCTCTCTTTTCTCCTCTCGTGACCCATTATAAAGCGCATTCGCTGAAAATTGCGCACCGGTAAATTTTATCTAAATAAGGCGCCCTCCTCCTGCTCAGCGAGAGATGCGTTCTCTCGTAAAAAGTTGACTTATGACGTTGCTACTTGAAGCTTTATGGGTTTCGTTATAAAGGAAAAAGAGAGAGAGAAAAATTAAGTGCCGCGCCGCGGCCGTATATTCGACGAGAAGGCCGTTAAGAAGGTACAAAAGAAAATCGCAGAGCTCTTGGCTGTTTCTACTTTTTTAATCGGCTATTTTCCTTTTATTATTGGCTACGCGAGGCTGAGCAGGGAGCTAGTCAAATTAAGTGCGATGAAAGCCTTTCCTAACACCTTTATCCAGTGGCATGGATTCCGAGCACTTTGCATTTTCAGGACGAGGGGCCTGTGGAAGCGACGTGAGGGATGAAGCAGTGCTCTCTTGCGTCTCTGAAAGACTGAGAAAAAAAAGGACGGGGAGAAGAAGAAGAAGAAGATCGAGGCAGAGTGGGTGCCTTGTTTTTTACTATCCCTCTTTATCCCGGTGATAAATCTCGCAGAGGCTTTTCTTGGCCCTGGCAGATTTAACGAAAAAAAAAGAAATCTTCTGTGATGCCTAAAGAGCAATAGCTTTTTTTTTATTTTGTTTTCTGTACAAAATTTTCTCTGTACTGTCTGAGCCTGAATTAGAAGAGCAATGGGAGTAAGGATATTGGGTGAAGAAAGAAGAAATCGAACAAGAAGTTATATCGATGCTTGGAGAAGATTCGAATCATCGGCGCTTTTACTAATAAATTAATAGATATCGGATGGTTATACGAAAATGTTCGATGCCTATCTTATCAATAGAAA
Organism: Leptomastidea abnormis; assembly: GCA_030522805.1. NCBI lineage: Eukaryota > Metazoa > Arthropoda > Insecta > Hymenoptera > Encyrtidae > Leptomastidea > Leptomastidea abnormis. The sequence continues at coordinate 8,953 of JAPYZE010000846.1, forward strand.
ATTGATAAAAAGGATTCAATGCTGTTATTTACGGTTTTCTGATTAATATTTTTTTATTTCTTCAAGATTGAATACATATTTTTTTATGAAAAAGTTTTATAGAAATAAAAAAAGATACAGCATCTTAGAAAGCTGCAAGCTCAAGTTTTTATATTCAATTACAGTTATTTCGTTAAGTTAACGAATTATTTTTAATTTCAAAAAAACTTTTTCATAAACTTGGTGCATAAATTAGCAACAAAAAAAAAAAAAAAAAAAAAGAAAGAAAGAAAAGAAAGTAGTTGCTTAAAAAGTCTTCATCGTATACATAATTTCCGATCCCAAGAGCAGAAAGTCTAACTGTTATATTATTTAGAGTAAGAAAGATTTGACCTAGTTATATTCTCGGAGAGTATAAGAAAGTTGAGCGACGGGTGATTAAGGTTTATGAAATGACAAGGGAGTACATATATTTATGAAGTTAAACCAGCATTAGTAGTAGTAGTAGTAGTAGTAGTAGTAGCAGCCGTATCTAGTCAGACAATAATTAACGTACGTATACTCTACTGACTTAACAGTTAGCGTTTGTTCTTTAAACTTTGAGAGAGAGAGAGAGAGAGAGAGTTGCATAAGCAATTTTCAATACACGCTAATATTATTCTCTGCACGAGCCAGCATAATTAAGCCTCGGATAAACAAATCGTTGTTTATAACATAAAAGACGTACGTTGTTGTAGTAACTTGGCGGCTGATCCCATTCTCTATACCCAGCAGCAACGCGTCTCATCCTAGTTAATGCAGCTTGAGCGATGGCGCGGATGAGCAGAGACGCGATCGTGGGATGGAGTATAGAAGAAGAAGAAGAAGAAGAGGAAGAGGGGGTGAACAAGTCAGTAACCAGGTAGGGGAGGAGAGGAAAGAAGCTTTGGAAACAAGCATCTCGTCATCGGTGCAGCGTCGCGACGTGGCGCCGGCGGCGATGGTAGTAGTAGTAGTAGCAGTATTATGTAGCAGAAAGCTACCATGCAGGGTATATATGGCCAAGCTACATCTGGCGCGAGAAGCAGCGCAGCACTAGCGAATTACAAGTTATAATTACAGTGGAAGACAAGCGCCTTCTCTCGTTGGCTCGCTATACTTGTTTTGCGGCCGGCGTCGCCAGTACCGCCCGCGTGCGCACTCTAAACTTCAAGAAGCAGCAGCACCACCACCACGTAGCTTGCAAGCTCGCGCGCCAACTCTCGAGGATTTGGATTTCTCCCAGCACGTAAGGAGGTGGTAGGAAGGGTGAGGAGGGAAGGGCACACGGCTTTGCGATACTTGACAAAATTCTAAGGAAAGAGGAGGGCTCGGCTGTAGAGAGTACTTCCAGTGAAGCAGGAGGGGCGGCGGGAGGAGATGGAAACTTTGGTCCGAAAACTCATTTAGTCCGGCCCGCGCGGAACTTGCGCTCGCGCCCCAAAGCTGCTCTCTCTCTCTCTCTCTCTATTCTTACTCCTTACTCTCGGCTTTTCCGATCCTCTGCGCATACAATCGTCCTGGTAGCGCACCTACTCCGCCTACTCCGAGCTATTTTAATTAAAATAGCTTTATGAGTAGATGTTTGACGAGGATAATGGAACTCGATCGAACTTAAAGAGTATCTCGGCTGCTGCTGCTGCTGCTATCGTTGCTACTGGTGCTGTGTATACGAATAGTAGGTATACACACAAGCGGTATCAAGTTATTCTAACTCCTGGTTCTGTTCAGGAAATTCGATGGATATGTATTGTGGTGATTGGTGTTTATGTAGATATATAAGGCGAGATTTCCACTATAAATGGGAGAACGTAATGGGAACGACGTACATCACAACGACACATGGCGAGAGAAGAGGAGAGAGAGAGAGAGATCGATTAAATTTGCTGAGGTACTTTAATACGACGTGCATTTTTGGTGCCTGAGTTGGAATTATTGCCACTTTAATTAACAGTCATATACACCCACGAAAGAGAGAGAGAGAGAGAGTCTGCTATAAATTAAATGAAAACACAAGAGAGCTTGCGCGCGCGGGCGCTTACACGTTTATTCATGCATATACCGTATTTATTCGAGCAATAATAATAACAGTAATAATAACGGATGATAATTTACAGAGATGAAGAGAGAACAAGAGAGAGAAAGAGATAGTTAACCATTGATTTTCAGCAGCAACAGCAATATAGCGAAAGAGAGTAAAAACAAGTGAACGCTTAAGCTACGATATAAAATGATGGAAGAGAGAGAGAGAGAGAGGGGGGGAGGGGGGTAAAGTGACACTAGTTCGATAATAACGATAAATCAAGCGACATGTCTCGCGCGAGAGAAAGGACATCTAATGATGACGCAGAGATCGATGCACACAAAGAAAAATCGTTGGCCACGACACTTTTTTTTCCTCTTCTTTTTTATGCTCGAAAGAGACAAGGCTTGTGTCTTTTGCAAGCTTAGATCGTCAGCTTCTTTGGACGCATTTTCGTGCGGCCTTTGTCCAGGAGAGAAAGAGAGAGAGAGAGAGACTAACACACACGCGACAAACAACAACGCTCTCGAGCTTGCGAGCAAGAAACTAAGAAAAAGAGGAGGAGGAGGAGGGAATGTAGCAAGGTATATAGCAAGTCTTAGTATAGATACGACGACGTTGGCGAGGACGTGATAAAAAGATATTGGGAGCCGGGCCGATATCGCTCGATATCTGTCTCGTCGTCGACTAGGAGCTAGAAGGGACTTAGGGGATGAGAAAGAAAAGGAGGAAGAGGAGGCAGGCAGTTGCCTTAAATTCTCCGGGGAGGATTCGCGGGGAAATTGGGTGGGGAACAGAGCGGCAGCGGTGGTGATGGTGTATATAGAGCTACGGCGTCGTCGGGGCGGCGGAATGATTGCAAAGATTGAATGTACCTCGATAAGGTCCTGAAGGAGGGCTGTCTTTCCTCGTCTTCTTTCTCCCTTCCCTCTTCTCTCCTCTTCCCCTCTTCACTCTGACTTTTCTTATTCTTCTCTCGTCTCTTCATGCTGCTGCTACTACTAGTGCTAGTGCTCCTCTTGCTTCACCTCATCTCCCGTGTGTGCTCGACTTCGTCGTTAGCTTTTTCCTTCCATCCCAAATGTGTCACGCTCGAGCGTATTTGCTACGTGCGTGTAATCGATGACGCGGCTGCAAGTGTCCGCATAAATTTATTTTTTTTTTTTTTGCTTACATCTTTTCTCGTATACAAGCCTCGATATATCCGAGATTTTTTTCCTTCTTGATTTTTTCAAGCGCGTAAAACGATATTATGGAAATTTAGCAGCAAGACTCTAGCTTCCCTTCTCTCACTCTCTCACGTGGGTGTGCAATTTTCGTCACTATTTTTTTTTTCTTCTACCTCTTCTTTTTTCGTTAAAAAATAATAGCCAGCAATCTCAGCGCTACTTCTTAAGTGAAATAAATACTTGGCATGGCCATTAGCATGAGCGTGTGCGTCTGACTAAACGAATTTGTTTTACTTGGCCTTTGTTCGCTATACTCCATACACAACTATACGTAACACACAGTTACGAGCGTTAAACTGGCCGTATCTGCAATTTTTATTCGCTGACTTCATGCAAAAATTATCAGAATAAAAGGCAATAAAAAAATTTATTAAGTGTGTTAAGTACAGCGGCAGTTCTTCTTCTCCCTTTTCTTTTATTTTTTTTCCTTTTCTCACCACTACCTCCCCTTGTGGGATCTGGTCATATTTATGCGCGATGCATAAGTACCAGTTTTATAATGCTACTGCTTTTGCTGCACGAAAGTATAACGAATGATAAAAATGTTAATGTGCTCTTAAAGCTACCAGATTTTGTAATTATTAGATTATACCGCGTGAAATTTTTATAAAAAATAAAAAGATAAATATGAAAAAAAAAAATGTTATTTTACCATAAGAAGAATCCATCATATTACGTGCATTCACATATGCAATAAATTCAGGAAATAAAACTCCTAGGCAAAACTCGTCGACAAACATCTTCGTCGAAAAGAGAGAAAGAGAGAATCATATATCCAGCGGATGCACCAAGCAATTCGTCAGAAGATCGTTCCAGCGAATATCCCCGGCGCGGCTATTGTTCACGTTCACACACATACACACACACAGGAGAGTCGCGCAAATTTTTTTCCAACTATACCCAAAACCACGCAAAGAATCTCTCTTGGGTCCAGTACATAGTGGAAATAAGTATCGACGAGTTGCTGCTGTTGGTGGTGCCATAGAATGGCGACGTATTCGGAGTTAAGCGCAAGCGAGCAAGTAAACGTGGACGGGGGAGAGTTAGGCTAGTAGCTAGGAGAGTGAGGGAGTGAGAGAGAGAGAGTTGCAAAAAGGGGGTAGGCCGAGTAACTGGAGCGCGTACTTGGGGAGTGGGTGTACACTGACTCGCAAGCTTTGTCGCTCGAGGGTTGTTGGACTTTTGCTTTGGCAACGTTGGCACTCTTTCTCTCTCTCTCTCTCTCTCTTTTGCTTCCGCCACGTTTATTGTCGCGCCTGACTTTTTCCTAGCTTGCACGCGGCGGGCAAAACTTCGCCGTTCTCTGGTCGGTAGGTTGCGTATATCCGTACACTACGACGAAGGAGGACAGGCTAGGTAAAAACTAGTGAATCCCGATCGCTGTTGTGGGAAGGATTGGGAAAAAGAGGAAGAGGGCGAGAGGGCGGGGGGGGGGGGATAGAAGGTGGGTGATCCTTTTTGTCGCTAGAGCAGATGCACTTCTTGCGCCACGATCCCCGCGAATACGCTTTTCATCCATTCTTGCCTGCTGACCCGTGGGAAATCAGCCGGTTCTTCCTTCCAGTGAACCCCCCTTTCCTTCTCTCTTTTTTCTCTTCTATACCCTGCTCGTTATTTTTCGCCCACGAGTTTTTAGATTGGAAGCTTTCGAGTTCGATTTTCCTTTTTTTTTCCTTTCTTTTTTATTTGGGGCTAACGAGTAGACGACACTATCGTGAAAATAAACACACTCACATAGACTATCAAAAAACTTTGCCAATCAAATAATGTCATGGGATATATGTATTCTTATAAATATTATTCGCGTATATATACTTGTAGATAAATAAGTTATATGTATTTATTCAAAATTATGGAATATATATTGTCCTAAAATCGTGTTTTTTTGTCTTGTCTTCTAGCATAGTGTAGCACATAAATATATAAAAGCTAGAAACAGAAGAAGAAGAACCTCATACATTTTAAGCACCTCGGAATAATTCCATTAGTGATTATCTCAAACGTATCAATAACACGGTCTTCGAACTCTTTCTCCCATCGATCTCATAGTCTCGAGACATCGAGACCAATATTTTTTCGAAAATCCATCTTTACTGCTGCTGCTGCTCTGCGAGAGAAGTCGTAAGGAAAACGCCGCCAGCCGAATATGTACGTCTGCTGTTCCGAATAGTCGAGCTCTCTTCTCTCTTACTCTTCTCTCGAGAATAATAAGTCAAATCGAATGGAAGAGCGAAAAAGTGACGACTCGGCAACTTCCTTCCTTCCTTCCTTCCTCCCACCACCACTTCTTCTTATCTCTACCTCAGGTCGCGCATACGCGTGCGAGTCTCCCTCCTCCCCTTACACCACATTCTCTTTTTCTTCTTTAGCCTGAAGCAAGAAATAAGGCCTCGGCGTGCCAATAAGCTCTAAATCTCAGGCGTCTTGAAAAAGAGAGAGAGAGAAAAAGAGAGACAGCTCTGGAAGGCCTAAATATTCTTCGCGTCCGATCGAGCGCGCGATACGCGGGGAAGTCCCTCTATATCCATATACGCAGACTGGATATTCGATTTCCCAGATCCATCCGTTCTCACTGCAAAAACGGATATCCTCCTCCCTCGTTTATTTCTTCTTTCTAGGCTCGATCAGGGGGAAGAGAACGTAGACGGCAAGAGAGAGAGAGAGAGAGAGAGAGATACTAGAATATTATACGAGGCGCCAAAGAGTAGAGTAGAGGCTCAGGTATGCAGGTCGAGTACGCCTCGATATGCAGACTCTGTCCGTTCGCGTCTGGTCTGCGTCCCTTTCTTTCTCATACCCTAACTCTTCTTCTTCTTCTTCTTTTTTTACTCCACGGGAAATTTAAATTCCGCGCGTCTCCGTAGCTTCAACCTCACTCATCCCTTTTCGGTCTAGAGGGTGAAAACGCCTCTATAGTATACCCTGAGTTTTTCAAATGCGTCTTTTCCGAGGGCTTCGCGCGGATTTTGATCGGCTGCCGTCGTGAAATCGTCGACAAACTCCCATCACCTCTATTCGACACTCTCTAATCGGCGACTGCCAGTCGACGTTCCTCGAAATCACAGAGCTCTACCGACTAGTCTATGTATATGTATCAAATCGACTTTGTAGAGCTGTCAAATTTGCTTAGTCGCAATTTCGTACTATAGTCCAACGACACGTGTCCGGAAAAAATTTTGTCGAGAGGGTTGATTTAGCCGTTCTCTTTTTTTTCCTTTTTTTTTTGTCTGCTGAAAAAGGGGAGACCGACAAGCTTTCTCTTACCTTCCTTTTTCTCTTTCGACGAGGACGCTCATTTTTCAGTATCGCAACTTTATGAGCCGCGACACGTGCTGTCGGGTGCGCAATAATGTTTCCAGGGACACCCGTTCTCTCGCACTCTCATATACGAGAGAAAAAAGAGAAAGAGAGTAAGCACACACTTGTCGTCGTAATATGTGTCCTGTCACGCGCGTCACTCATTGCTATACTGGTCTCCGTGGCTTCTCGAACGGAAAAGTCACAAGGGTGTGCTACTGCTGCTACTGCTGCTGCTGTTGCGCACACTCGCATAAAATATTTGCTCGTATAGGGTTTCTGTTTTCTTTATTTTTTCATGCTGCTTGTTTGCTTCGACCCGTTCGATGTAGTACCGTTCGGACGATAAATTTTGTTTTTACTTGATTGGACGAATTAGGGTCGAGTTTATAATCGATTTTTGTTTTGTTTTGTATCTATCTTGCTCTTTTTTATAAGTCATACAGATATGTTTACGTAGACATATGAATAATAATGACGTTTGGATTTATGCGCGCCACAATTTCATTAGCCGGCCTTACCTTTATGCCGAATATAGTTAGAGATATATAAATATAGTTATATGTATTTATATGTATTTCACTAGTCATTATGGAAATCTTTTGATCATTGATACGTAACATTGTATGGGTTTACTATTATTCAGATATACATATCTGCAAAGTGAAAATGTACAAGGTTTGAATCGAGGCGTGATTACTGATGCGAAATACATTGACTTTGTAATGCAATTCGAGCCAAATAAATTACGTTTCTTTTCATTATTCACCCGTAAATTAACATTTGATTCAGTTCCTATAAGCTCTGAATTAATTACAAGCTACGCTGTGTCAGAGATGACTCTTCAATTATTTTAATTAATCTGTAATGCAAACCATTAATTTTTACTTAATACACGAGCGCTTAACTGTTCCACTTTTTTTACTTATTTTATAAGTTTAAGCTTCGAGGGGCATCAGGTTGAAAAAGCTCATTTATCGCCTTAAAAATTAGTCGATCAATTTTTCAAAATCCCTCTTCATTCGTAGTGTGTCAGACAAAAGCTTGATTGGAGTCTCAATTTGCTAATTGGAACAATGAAAATTTGATTTTTTGAAAATAGTGAATTATTTTAGTGACATTGACGAGTCAATTACTCGAATTAACAGACTCGCAAAACGTTTGACGCTCTTTTACTCATTACTTATTTTTTTCTTTAATTAACAAGACTAAGAAATCTTGACTTTCTGTTTAACAGCATTTTCGCTTCTCTTCTTTTTTTTTCCTTGCGAAATTTTCTCAGTAACTAAATGACATCTTTCACGAATCCCACCTCGAGCTTTCCCCCGGAGGCTGCTTTGTTCCTTTAAAAGGCACCCAGGGAAATGGGCGGCGATCAGTGCTTGGAAGCACAAGGCTGTAAGTGAAGTTTCGTCTAGGTGAAAACTAACAGTAAAACAAGAATAAAAGGCACAGGGACCAGAGAATGTAGGAGATAACAAAGATTCATGTATTTGTGTAAACACAGCCTTAGCTCTTCTAACTCCCAACTGAGATTGCCAAACAAGAAATTTTATCCAAAAAATTTCTGGCAAAAATAATATTTTACTTGTTTACAAATTTTTTTTCTTTCTTTTTTTTTTGTCAAAGTTATTTTTCTAAAAGCCCATACGCAGTGACAAGTTGTCAGATTCCAACAAACATATTGTCGCATTTGCACAAGGAACGAGAAGTTTTTCCAACGAAAGTTACAAGTCTCAAGCAAGTAAAAGTCTTCCAATAAAGTACAGATTTTAAATGTTTTTCTCTTTCCCTCGCCAATGTCAAAACGCAATCCGCACATGAAAGCACGTAAGAGCGACCGAGAATAATAAAAAAGTCGAACTTGCAAAGCACGATAAAAATATTTGAGAAGAGAGAGGGAGAGTAAGAGAAAGAGGGAGCTAAGAAAAAGGTTATTCCGTGAATTTACGATACGATGTTTTCGGCGGGTAGTATAACGATGTAACGTACACGAATGCAAATAACGTAAAAAAAGGGTAGAGAAGAAGAGCGAGGATAGTGGGTTCGGACGAAAAAGCTCAACGGCCAACGCGGGGATACATATTTTACGGCGCAATCACCACAAGCCCTTATCTACAGTTTATTCAGCTCTACACCCTTTCCCTTCAGCTTTGCTGTAAGCTCACACACGTGCGCTCTGACATTTAAAAGCTCGTGAAATACGCTGTCCGATTAACGAATCGAGTGAGAGAGAGAGAGAGAGAGAGAGAGAGAAAGAGAGAGAAAATCGAGTACGTTAAAAATTTGATCACTCTACCCCTCCCTAAATTTCAGTCGAGCCAACCCCACATTCAGCATCTAAAAGCTTCGGTGTTTTACGACTTTAACATGTCCGAGCTAGCGCTTTAACAAAGCGTCAAAGTGCATTTTAGATGGAGAAGAAAATACGCAGTCGAGATTTTCGGGGCTTGCTTGTGTGATTGATGTAAGCGTCGAGTGTTTTGCGTAAGCTTGCGGATTGAAATATAAACAGCATCGTGAGAGAGATAAAAAGAGAGAGAGTGAGAGTGCCTCTGTACCGATGAGGGTCGTTTCGATATTTTAGCTGGAAAAATATGGGCCCCGGAAGATGTAGCGTGCCTGGATAAATCATAACCGGGGGGATTTATAAAGTAATTTAGTATTGAATTTTCATTTCGGTATATCTACTGTTCGTTTTTCACTGCGCTTTTCGATTATTTATGACTGTACGCGGCTTCAACTAAATATGAATATAAAAGTAATTTTTCAACATGCATTTTATTTATTTATGCATTTTTTTTATTTTTATTTCCTTTTCATTTGACAAACATTACTCTAGGGATTTTTTTTTTAAACGAATTTTTTTTTTAGTTTGATTTAAATTATATTATTTTTTTATTTTAAAAAAAATTTCTTTGAGCTTTTCTCAAACTGCATACAGTTTAACTTGATTTTAACTTTTAAAATTTTTCTTTCAAAAAGTTGAAAAGTAACTACTTATAGAAGTATGAATCAGGCATAAATAGGCAATAGAAGATTCAAAAGATATAATTCGAACTTTAATGCTACGTTTACAAGTTCTTAAACCTTTGCAAATAGAACATAAAAATAAAATAAAAAATTTTATTTTTCTAAGTTTAAATCTCTTTTAATTCAACTGAACAAATTTACGAATGTTTGAATAAAAATCTTATAAAATAACACAATCAAAAATAATAATCCTATCTTATTTCCTCGTCAAATTTATAAAACGAAAATCCATTTGTATTTCTGAAATTAAAAAAATGTCCTCTCAAAGCGTATTTATACTTGTCTCATTTCTGAAACAAACGAATATAAAAGCCGAAAAATACATGAAATAATATTCAGCTCAAATAAATTTAATTAATATTTCAATACATATACATATCCAGTTTCACGCTAACGAATAAAAGAGCTACGAGTCCTCTTTGTATAATTAACTAACAAAGCTCCGCAGTCGCGTAAACAGGACTCAGCTCGCCAGAGTTCCCGTGCACAAAGACGCTTTAGTCACGGATTAGCAGTGGGGGTGTGGAAAATGTCGGGCGTCGGTATGGCGTCTGCAAGCTCTGGCAATTTCATTAGATTCCGTTTATTTAAATCAAACCAATCTCATAATGCAGGCTTGCGCACCGCGGCGGAGGCGGTGGCGGCGTACAAACGTGTGTCCGGGTCTGGTGCATAGCACAATCTCTCGCGTACTGTTATCTATTCAAATTAGTTCTAGCGTTGCAGCTTCTCACTCGGAATCAAAGTTTCCCAATGCTCTCATATATGTGCGCGAGAGCTTGCGATCCAAAGTCTCTTCTAGCAAGCACATGCGCTTTAAACGTGTGTCATAACCGCGACCGAGCCAAGCCGAACGAAAAACAAATCCTGAGTTCAATGCAAGCTCGCGTAGCCTGTGTGAAAGACCCCTTCTTCTCTTTTCCCTCGAGTCATATAGGTGGTTAGAAAAGCAGAGAGAAACTTGGAACTGGAAACCTTCAACATGAAACTACAGCTTGTCTGGGACAGAACAAACAGTGATGCAAGGCCCGTAACCTGCTCGGGTCTATCGGAGCGTTTGCCGAAAGAACATTCTCGGTGGAATAGTCCTGGAGCTTAGAGCTTGCAAAAGCCGTTGACTGGCTAGTCTCGACAGGACGCGAGAGCCTCTTGACCGAAACTTAATTGCTCATTTAATTATTTAGCGTTACGAGGAAGAGAGAGATGAAGAAGAAAAAGAAGAGAGAGAGAGTCGAAAGGATGAGAAAGAAACTATTGCCCTCTCGGCTTGGTTCTCTTCTCGCTGACTTTTAATTAATCGTTTGCCCCTGACTGCGTATTCCTTGCTCCTCTTCCCCCTTGGTTTGCTCTCGTATAAGTGTCGAGTTCCGTCGCCACTACCACCCTCCTACAAAACTTTCTTTTCCCTTCCCTTATTCTCTGGTACCTCCCAGAAAATAACTTGCGAAAAGAGAGCCAGGGCTTCTTGCCCTTTGATAAATCGCTAATGAGTTGAGATTTTTAATTAACTTAGCTAAAGTGTCGAGGGACGCTCTGCTAGTACTTTTCTGAGCTTTTTGGAATGTGCAACAGTATGCCAAGATTTCGATTTCTCTTGTTCGATTAATGAAAGCACGCATACACCCAACAACCAATAAAAAATAAAACATTTCTTAAGAAACAAACTATTTTTTACAACTTCTAAATTGCTGTATTGTGTAATTAATTACGGTCACTATAGTTACAGCTGTATAATATAAAAGAAAAAGAAAATATTATCATTATTTCACATTTTTCTGTGTTTACACGTGGATTGTCTGCAAGAAAGAAAAGTCGTTGGTAACAGTCATTGAAACATTTAGCGTCATAACTGCGGTGAAAAGCAAAAAAGGATCTTATGAATGCTGTGTGTGCAAGAAGCTTATTTTCTCTCTTGAGAGAAAAATAGAGAAAGAAGAAGTTGGCTTTAGTCCGGCTATACATGTCTAGGCAGTTAGTGCCTACGGCCTCTGTGTTTCCGCAGTCTTAGGCCTTGAAGTAGAGCTTTTTTACCCCACATCTTAAAGCTAGGATAAGAGAGAGAGAGAGAGAGAGAGAGAGAGAGAGAGAGATAAAGGGCTAGACAGTCGTGCCTCTCTGGCCCCGTTACATACAGCGTCGGTAGCAACACCAGGAGCGTAGCTCGAGGTGCTGCAGCGCATGCAAAATGCATGAACGAAGGGAACAGTTGAGCCGGCGTACTGGAAATCCAGCACACTACTCCAAGAGAAAGAGAGAGACACCTGAATGCGGGAATTAAAACGCAATATTCCGGACAAAGGGGACGGTTTGCGAGGGGAGGCTGTAGAGAGAGAGAGAGAGAGAGAGAGAGAGAGAGAGAGAGAGAGAGAGGTAAAAAGAAAGCTGCGTGGTTGGCTTTCTTTACCCTCCCTCGGCTAGTGGCGGTGCTTTCGCGCTTCTCTGCTTAATGAAGCTTTCTCACCGGGTGATTCTTTCCTGTTTGCTTCCACTGTCCCCTCTCTTTCTCTCTCCCTCCGGCAACTGCGGCCTTACTGTGTTTGTTGTAAGCACGCTGCTGCTACTACCTCTGCGGCCTTCGACCTCCTTTTATTTTTTTTCCGTCCGTGTTTTTCAATTTCTCTTTCGCAGCAGTGCAGCTCGCTCCTGCTTCTCTTTCCTATACTCTATTCCCTTCCGTAAGTCGCTGACGAGCTTGGTGAGCTAATTGGTTCGATGCTGTGGATCTGAGAGAAAAATTCTCTCTTTCTCTGCTTTTTTCGCTCCTGATTTTTTCGCTTTATAAACACTCTGGGAAATCTTGAGGGAAAATGCTCAGAGCTTGCAGGGTCTCTATCGCTCTCTTTCTTTCTCTACGGCTAAAAGTCGTGTGTTATTCGCGTGAATGGAAGCCAATCAGCGGTAAAGCCAGGGGAGATGAAATAATTTTATAAAAAAGTTATTGATTGAGCTATTAAAGCTTTTATGCTCGTCATTTTTCAAGCTTCCCGATTACGAGGCTGTATAAAAATGTTCAACGTACTTTTAACTTATTAGCTTCAAGAGGATATTTAAAAAAAATAAAAAGTAAAAAAAGAAACGAATGGATAATTTGTAATAAGACCGGTTAAGAAGGTTTAATTCAATTATCACTGAGAAGATTACTTCAGACGACGTCAGTCTAGTAGAATACTTAACAAGTTCGTTATACTATTTTTATAAAGTTGTAATTGAAGAAAGCTCAAAATACTCTCGTATTTTAAATTAAACGAAGAATAGAACACTTTAAATCAGTACGAAAGCTCTGCAAGCTCTGTTTAAACTCATAAAAAGTCGTATAATGCAAATAATCATTGAAATCGAAACTCGAAATTTTCAAAACAACTCGTTAAATTCAATCGCTTTCATTATCCGCAATTGTGAAACGCAATCACAAGCTAGCTGGCTGAAATGAATCGGGGCTAAGAGTTAAGTTGTAATCGACGCTGCTAGGGCGTTTAGAATAGCCGGAAAATATAATAGGTATACACACACAAATACACACACACACACACACACACACCTAGCTGCTTTAACGTTAGCGTTCAGCGTTGCGCGAATTAACTGGGCAGAATTGCGTGGTATTAAGCCGCGCATAAACTTGCAAACTACTTCTTCCGGAAGGCTGGGACTATTGCGCCGGGAGCACGCAAAATTCGCCGGTGCGGATGGAGACTCTGGCAGGTCCGGAGAACGGAGTGAAGGGAGTTGGAAGAGTGAGAAGAGAGAGAGAGAGAGAGAGAGAGAGTGTACGAGCGCCGGCCCGTAAAAAATAACGGCGGCCGGAGACAGGTCAAACAGAAGTGAGAGGCCCTTCGAACCAGAGAGCAAGCTCAGCCAGAGACGCTTTAATCAATACTCGGATGGTATGGTATATGGCGAAGAGTCGACAAGAGAGAGAAAAAGAAAGAAAGAGAGAGGGAGGAGCGCGAAGAAAGCTCATTTCCGGCATAGCGACGAAATAAATCAAGCGAGGTCCGGGTTCTGGATAAAAGCTCACCCGCGTGTACGAGAACCCGCATTGTCTTCTTCGGGCTACAAGCAAGCGCTGTGTGGAATAAGTGCCTGAGCGAGAAAAGGAGGAGAAGGAAAAGGAAGGAGGAGGACTCCTCCTCGTGCGACGCCGATTCCGCGCCCGGCTATTTGCGGCCGTAAAAGCGACCCACCGGCGTAAATCTCGCCTCGACGTAAATTCCTTTATCGCGCGCGCACCTTTTTACTCCCCAGCTACGAATTTCCAGATTTCTTTGGGACGCTAGCCGGAAGATCGGCGGTGGCTAAGTAAAAGTAGAAAAAAAAAGAAAAAGAAAGAGAAATAGCTGCAGAGAGAAACAAGAGAAGTGAGAGAAAGAGAAAGAGAGGAGAGGAAGATTCGGCTTGCTAAAACGTACCGTCTCGGAGATAGATAGAACGTAGTGCAGATGGAAAAAAATTTTATTCGAAATTAATTCGATAAGAGTGTAATATATTTTCAGCTTTTCTAGTGCCACCCTCCTCGCCTTCTCTAGTTTTAGCAGAGAGTTTGCGCCAAAGCCGACGATGTAAGATATTGTTTGATGTACGGTTACACGCTCTGAGCTCGATCACTTGGAGGAAGGAGAGAGGGACAGAAAAGTACGCTTGTTTCGTAAAGCTTTCTGTACAAAATTTTCAATTGGAAAACGAATTGCGCTACTTTTATTCCATCCCTACACTCGATAAAGAGAAATACCCACATGTAAAAAGATTTTTAAAATAAAAATAAAATTCGTCGTTCTATCACAGCTTTTATTATCGTCATTGGCTAATTCGTTACGTGGTCCACGTAATATATACGAAAGAGAAAAAATTTAAATTCTTCCATATTTCTGGTAACAAGATTATATAATAAAATAAAAAAAAAGAAAATATAAAAAATGATATAAGAGAAGAGAAGAAAGATAAAAAAGACTGCTTCAGTGACGACGACATAGTGTGGTGTGTATATGTGCACGTAGGGCGGAGGAGGGGGGGGGGGTTAAGACTGGAAAGAGAAATCATAGAAGCTCGCACCGTGGGTCTTTGGTGAGTGCAAGCGAAAAGCCGTGTGGTGTATGAGGGGATGGAGTTAGGGTATATCCCGTATATGGGTGCCGCAGCTTCCCTCCACAATGGCTGCGCGTAAAACAGGTACGCCGTCGAGGCGGGACAAAATTCACCCTCTCTTCTTCCCTCCTCCCAGTGGGTGCGCGTTGATACGGACCCCGGTGTCGTCGTCGTCGTCGTAGTCGCAGTCGTAGTCGTAGTCGACGGGAGCAGTGGTGGCGGTGGCGGGCGTTCTAGGAATTTATGGAGGCTACGGGGCTCGTAAGGACGACGGGAAGCTCTCTCTCTCTCTCTCTCTCTCTTACTCTATCCTCTCTTGTATCCTTACCCACTCCCTCTCTCTCTTGCTCCCTCGGGCTTGCGTTTACGGGGCTGCGCTACGTTGTACTTCCTTCCGATTTGCATAACGGGCTCCGGCTAACCGCTCCACCCTTCCCAGACTCATACCCTTTCTCTTGGTCTCTCTCTCTTACTCGTGTGCGCGTTTCCTTCCTTCCTTCAAGCTCTCTAGAGTTGGACTGCTACTGCTGCTGCCGATTCCCCGCAGAGACGTACACGTGCCTGCTCAGCCGCACATTGGTATAGATCAAGAGAGGGACAGAAATAGAGAGAGAGAGAAAGAGAGAAGAAAGAGGAAAGGAGAGTAGCGAGAGAGAGAGAGAGATCCCGGCAAACAATGTGTCAACGCTCTTGCGACGGCTATGTCGACAAATAAAACAGTATTGCGGCCCAACGGCGATTTCTCTCTAAACCCAACAACCGTCGTCGTATAGTCGTATAGTTGTCGTTCTCGTCATTGCCATCACCGCCATACGAAAGGGGATATAGAGAAAACCTCTAAAGGCCTTTGACTTTTGTCGTGTTTGTTGTGTATGTGTCCTGGCTTTATTTCCTCTGAAGCTGGCTTGCCGCTACTGCTGATTTCTGCTGTTTTTCTTTTTCGTTTATTTTTATTTATTTATATATATATATTTTTTTTTTTTTGTCGACAGAGAGAGAAACTCGAGGATTTATTTGACAGAGCTTGGGTAAGGTCACCAAGCATCACAAGGATAGTAGCGTGCAGGATGCGAAATATGAGTAGTCAGGGATGAAAAAAAATCGCAAAGACTCACAAAGCGCGTGGCTCTTTTATTTTTTGCGGATGGGTGTGAAAAAAGCCTTGCGAACAGAGAGAAAGCAGCGAGAAAAAGAGAGATAGAGAGAAGAGATAGTTTGGACAAACAAACGAGCTGGACACGGAACATTTTGGGGAAAGAGAAATATTGTAAAGGTATGATACAGATAAGCCAGTGGAGAGTGAGCGTCACGTCGCAGAAATGCAATCACCCCAGTTCTAGGCACAAAAACGCAAACTTGCATGGAATACCATCGCGAATTTCGCGGAAAACAAAGCTTCCGATTTCGTCTGACAAAATCTACGAGCATGACGCAAAGATCTCTACGGTGTGGGATGCGTTGGATAGTTGTACGATCGCAAATTAGAATCAGACCAGAGTCGAACTGCTGTACAGACTCGCTTACGAGGGTAAGGAAGCGAGAAGTCGAATAAATCAGAGAATAAAAAAGGTACGCGGAATAAGGCGAGCGAAGGAAAGCTTGGGACGGTAATTGAATGGAGTAAGTGAGAAGAGCTCGATGCCGGAGCGAACGAAGCGAACGAGAGGTGATGAAAATGGCAAACACGGGTGGAGAAGGCAAAGCATCGTTGGGAAAGAAAAAAAATAACGGGGGTGGAAGAGAAAGAAAAAAATACGTGCGCAAAGGGACTGCAGTGGTGCAAGTATAGTAGCAAGAGTTGGGGGTCGGCCAGGCGAGGCCAGACGGAGATTGTTAGTGGACATTCAGAACTTCCCACTCGCGGGTATTGCTTTCCTCCTCGAAGTTTTCACGATGTTTTCAGGCGTTTCGTTGAAAACCACCCTCTCCCCCGCTCCAGCTGCTGCTGGCTTGGCTCTGTGCACCGACGGCTGCTCTCTCTCTCTCTCTCTCTCTTCTTTCCAGTAACTTCCGTCTTCTCCCTTTTCTACCCGATTCCACCCTTACTCGCCTCTTTTCCACCCAGACGGCCTTGCTTCTTCTCTCGTACACTTCTTCTTAAACACACTCGTGCTCTTCGATATTCTTTTTACTGCGCCAAGCGCAACCTTTTTCTCTCCCTTCCTCACCGCGTCTTACCATCACCCTTAACCTTCTTTTTCCTCTTTTGCTTTTTCGTTTTTCCGGACTTGGCTTTCCAAATAAAAATATTTTTTTAACAAACCACCAGCACTTATCTGCTCTCTTAGTATTAAGAATTTTAGTTTTAAAAAAATACTTTTGCTTAATAATAAAATTTTGATGATAAAAAAGCTACTTTTTTTCTGCTTAAAATATCAAATTGCAATTACAGCCACACATAATTTTTTCGCAATTATAATCTGATTTTATTTTCGTCTGAAACGTATAATACTTAATTTCGTTTCTAAATCACATTTTAATAGCGTGAAATAAAAAAGTTCTTTTAACTAATATTAATGTTGATTTTATAATAAAAAATTTTTGAAGTAGAGATTACAAGATGTAACTTAAATTTTTTTAAATGAATACTTTGAAAAAAACCTACGATTCTATTTTACATTTTCTAAAAAAAATTTTACTATTCCACTTTTTATTTTTATCAGGATATCACCCTTACATGCTTGAAAACACAAACTTTTCTACCTAAAAAAAAGAAGAAAAGAAGAAAAAAGGGAAAAACGCTGATTAAACGAAATCGCTTTTTTTATCCTTCATCTCAACGCTGAGGACAACTTGAACTTCTTCTCAAGTCTCATTCCAGAAACCCAGAGTAGCCGGAAGATAGACACGAGAAGACGAAGTCACCGGGTAGAATGATACACGCGCCCGTATTACTCTTTTCATTTCCGGAAGAGAGGATCGCCGCGATTAGGCCAAAAAAAAGTAGTAGTGGTAGTAATAGTAGTAGTAGTTTATATCCTCTGTCGTTGAGTCAGGGGCGCTGGTGCGCGATAAGCAGATTATCCGTCACGCTCTTCGTCGTTCTCTTCGAGCTTGTCGTAGTACACGGATGGAAAGAGAGAAAGAGAGAGGACGACAAGTGCGTTGGAAGAGAAGGAGAGAGAGAAAGAAAGAAGTATCAGAGCGGAAACTGGGACTGCAGAAGTACTACACCCCTCTGACTTGTCATGATATTAATGAGCCGCGTGGCTCGGTTTATTTATCACCACAGCGGTCGGCATAACTCGAGCCGCGAAATCGAAAGACGAATGTACTCCAGGGAGCGATGAGGTGCGATTGAGTCACCCCCCCCTTTTTTTTGTCGTTTCGCGCCCACTTATACCATCTGCTATTTCCTCCTTTCTCATTTTATTCTTCACTTTTTTTTGTCTTTTTTTTCATTTTTCTTCTCACTGGCCCTGTCGACTTCAAGTTCTCCTCTTGCGTACGACTATGCGGGACAGGGGAGCTCGGAAAATTTATAGACAGGCAAGGGAGAGTAGCTCCCGGAATAGTTTGCCGGCAATTGGTTCACAGAAGGGAGGATAAGAAAGAGAGAGAGAGAAAGAGAGAGAAGCTTCTCGCGGAATTTGGGTGGCATTCTTGCTCTCGGTCATAAATTAGGAGTAATCCAATTGTTTCGTGGCTGAGAAACCAAGGTTGCTACCGTTTCGGCATAAGGGAGCTAGAGGCAGTATGATTTTCGATTAGTTTTTAAGCTGCACTTTGTTTTATAAGTCCTTCGGGTGACACTTTTGAAAGCTTTTAATAAAAAAAAAGCTGCGGGATTGAGCTTGCAAGTCCTTCTTTTTCGTCTTCGAAATAACTCATACATAGCTTGTTTTTATTAAAATTATGAAAATTGCTTCCTTTTCATGCTGATATTACTTATGCTATTGCTCATTTAGCTTATTAAAAGCAGAACAAACATTTGCTTTGTTCAAATGAGATATTAAGCAGAAATGTGGTTAACGAAGGAAAAGCATCCGTCTTAATGTAAATGTGCGAATGCGTATTATATAGTTTACGCTCTCTTGCAGCTCTTGCAGCTCTTCTCTTCGCCTACATGCATTAGCACTATCGTATTATTAATTCAGCCAAATTAAATGCACGTCTCTAACAGCTCTTATCTATCTATCTTTCTCTCTACAGTGCATAGTCTCATTAAATATTTGTTATTAATCTCCGAAAAACGTCAAAAAAAAAAAAATTTTCACCAAAAACTCGCTGACGAGCAAAATAAGAAATGAAATGTTTGTATTTTAAAAAATAGCATATGTATCAACAAAAAATTAAAAAAAAACATTTATAATTCAACGTGGATTTTCATCAGCAATGCTTATAATCTCTGGTTTTATAAGATTTTTCTATAGATTAACATAGAGTCAAGAGAAGTCTGAAGAGGCGCGTGTTCGTTGAGCTTATTTTTATTAATGCAGCAGTAGGGATGGTAGGATGAGTGAGGGCGCCGGAACTCCTCGAAAACTTTATGAGCATTTCGCTAATATAGCTCTCGAGTAATTAAGATCCACGGGTGGGTATCCTGGCGTAGACGAGCGTAGAGTCAGCGGCGGCGGCGGCTCGAAGCGGAACAAGAACGCGACTGCCGACGGCGGTAGGGGTGTTGTGGGGAGGAGGAGGAGGGAGGGAGGGGGTATAGGATAGGGAAGTCGTAGAAGCGCACCAAGGCCTCGGCATCTGCGAATTACTTGAAATCCTAACGCTTCCAAGTCGTAGTCGTCGTAGTCGTAGTCGTCGGCGCCTCTGGATTGCCGGACCGCATGCTGGAATTTTCAATATTGTGCCTTGGGATTGCCCTGATTAACGAGACGATTCTCTCTGCGCACTCACTTCTCCATATCTCTCGGTTTATCCTTATTTAGTAAAAGCATCCCTTTTATACCTATTCAATTTCCAGTCTAGTCTCTCTCTCTCTCTCTCTCTCTCTCTCTCTCTCTCTCTCTCTCTCTCACCTCGCTTATAAGCATAGCTTTCAGAACACAAAACAAATTCAATTCCATTCAACGTTCCTCAGATCACAAAACAAATTTCTCACCAGCGAGCTGTCGATTAAATCAATCGACGTGTTTCGGCGTTATTGTCGGACACCCATCCTTCTCTCTCCTTCAAAACGGATGACCGATTACACCTGACCGCGCAAAGTCCGAGAAAAAACGCTTGCATTGGCGATTAATGGCAAAGCGTTATTGTCGAGAGCTTCCAACCGAGTCGTACGAAACCACGTCCCTATAACTGGCTGTTTCGACCCGATAAACCAATTTCAGCGTTCACGCTGAAATAGAGAAAGATATCAGCTTCTCCTTCTTCTACCCCTTCAATATAAAATCCAGTTTTTCCTTTGTTGCTTTGACGTCGAAGCTTCGCGATCGGTGTAGGTACATTTTCATCCCATGGACTTTGTCAAGCGTTAATAATGTTCTCTCTCTCTCTCTTCTTATGCTCGTGCAAGTCCTTAATAAGCAACTTCGCGACGAGTGCTTTAATAGCGATCCTTTGAGCGATGCTCATGAAGCTAACTATGCAGTCGAAGCAAGGGGAAGACGGTAAACAGTGGAAAAAGAAAGTGGAAGAAAAAAAAGACGCTGGAGAGTAAGTGCAGAGGTTGGAAGAGTAGCAAGAGTAGAAAAAGTGCGAGAGAAGCGAGCGAGGAGAAAAATAAGTAGAAGAAGCGGTCGAGGCTGGAAATGGCGCGAGAACAAATTCACCCACGTTCCAGCGGGTTAATTAGTAGCGGAGAAAACAGTCGCGAGTTTAGTACTGAAGAAGGACTGGATGCAGGAAGTGTAAGAAAGAGTCAGGGATATGGAACTTGGTGGGAAAGTGAGTAGTGCGGCGTGAAAACAGCACTTGACTACTTCGTGACTTCCTTGGCTCAACCCAACGATTCTCCCGCTTCGTTTCCGAGTAAAGAAAGATGTCTGACAAACTTACGAGATAATTAAGCATCTTCTTTCCCTCCAGCTTGCACCGAGAAAATTTTATATTTTTTTATGTTGGCTTTAAAAAAGCTCTTTGTTTATAGTAGTCTATTGTTGTAATAGTTTTCTTCATTAAAAATTTTTTAATATACCTACTCTCTAAATTTCTTTGAGTGAAAATTTCACTCAAAATCAAAAGAGTGGCTCTGTTTTTTCTAGTCTTCGAGTGACCGTTCACTCAATTCGAGTGAATAAATTGATAGACTGTTGAGGCAGGTTGCTTGGCAAATTGGCCACTTGAAAACATTCGAGATTTCATGAAATGGCCCAGCTGGAAAATATAATTAATCCCGTTTACAAGCTCGGATCCTGTAATATTCAATGCAAGCTCCTCTACAAGTTTACCCATAAAGTAACTGAAGATGATGCCGAGCCAAAAAACTTTTGCACTGCTTTTTTATTTATCTATCCAGAAAAGGTTTTCGTCGATAGATATTTTTTCCTTTTTTTTTATATCTACATTGAGTAATTTTTTCACATAAAACATTGGCTAACAAGAAAACTTATTTAACAAGCAAATAATCTCTACAGATATATATCTATCAAACAAAACAAGTCAATCAATTGTCTCAATAGTGTCAAAAACATCACTCGAAAAAACCACATCCTGCAGTTTTCAAAAAAGTAAACATCTGAAGGTAAAAAAAGAAAAGAACTGTAGTAACATTGCTATTATTTTTCGAGTACCAAAATCCGACGTTACAAACTTTCAGGAAATGCTGAAACAGCTCGCGATGAGCGATAGTCTACCCCAACAATAGCAGTCAATCAGAGAGCTTGCGAACATAGTAGGCGGGAGCTTGCATTCACTCCATCCCAGCTCGAATCGGCTCGATTATGTATCCGGGCAGAAAGAGAAAGAGAGAGAGAGAGAGAGAGAGAGAGAGAAGCATTGACCGGATATATAGGCGAGAGGCGCGACTTCGGTCGACGAGAGTTGTATAGAAGCGCGCGACCTTTCAACCACAGCAGCAGCAGCAATAGCTTTCGTCTCGTATATATATACCTCATTCTCCCTTTGGCAATGACGTTACGCGGCCGTAATGCGGCCCGATTAAGATGCAAATTTCGACCGAGTGAGAGAGAAAGAGAGGGAGAGAGAGAGAGAGAAAGACGCCCCAGCAGTTTAGCCGGCTCAACGGGCTCGAGCATTAAATATAAAACCGACCTTACCTCTCGCCGTTGCTTCGAGAGGCAGCCCCTTTCCCCTTCCATTCTCTCGTCTAATTGTCGTTCTTGAAATCGTTATTAAATTTCTCGCGCGCGAAGCTCCTTCGTAACTCCGCAAGCTTCCATTTTGCCTCTTTCCCACTTAACTTACGCTCAAGTGCTTTTTCCTTTTATTGTTACCCCTTGCTAACCACCGTTTTTCTTTTCTTTTTTTTTTATTTTGTTTTCTTTATTTTTATTTTCATCGCATTCCGTGTAAATGAATTTCAGTGGCCGCGCATTTGCAATCGCGACTCGTCGCTCACGAAAAGAAAATCTCGAAAATTTTATTAATTAACGCTTTCTCGTAGGCAAATTAAGTTTGCAAAGCCATTTTCTCTTTTTCTCTTGGCTAATGTTCTTTTTAATTGTCGTGCACGCCGCGCACATCCTATCTTCCCGCACCTTTATATTCTCAACGAAGAAATTTTCCACTCTACTTGTCGCTCGTCAAACACTCGAGATTTCTATTCCTACGTAGTGGCTCACTCTATCTCTCTCTCTCTCTCTCTTTCTAGCTTCTTAGATAATTTCTTAATAATTATTCAAAGAACGCGAACCTCACTTGGTAGAAGCTGACTAACTCTACTTTGTTTTTTTTTCTTCCTTTCTTTCTCTCTTTCGTCTCTCCAGTATTAATTCGCGTCTTTCCAATGCTATCTTACAATTTCAGTATTTTCTCATCTCGACTCAAAGGCTGCTAGGTTTTCTAAGAAAAGCACCAAATGTCAGGATAGTGCTGCAGAAATTAAATTGCTAATTAAATTTTTAACTAGAGCAGACACTATCTACATTTGATAATTCTATAAATAAAAATAAAATGGCATCATGTTATTTTTAACAAAATCGATAGTCAAAAAAAAAAAAAATTAAAACATTCAACAAGCACCCAAATAAAGCTAAAATTTTAATCTAAACTACGGTCTTGACATCAAGTATCAAAAATAACCAACAAAAAAGAAAAAAAAAGTATCAACAAAAGCTCAAGAGACAGAATTCAAGTTCTCTCGACCAGTTCGGACACAAAAAATCCGTACTCGCAAATGCAATTTCGCCAACGCAGCGTAAAATTTGCATAAACAAGCGTAGTTGGATAGGTATAGGAAGAGAAGTAGTGGGAGGATGGGGTATAGTATGGAACACTGGCTTCTCCAGACGTCTGCAGCAACGCAGCAGTAGTAGCAGCGTCAGGAGCCGGTTGCCAGCGCACGTTAATTGAGCGCTAACTCAATCCGTATAGCAGCGTGACGTTCTCTCTCTCTCTCTCTCTCTCTCTCTCTCTCTCTCTCTCTCTCTCTCTCTACGAGAGAGTCGGCCACGAGTCTCTTCCTCGACGCGGTAGGGCGTAATTATTCCGAAAATGCCCGCGTCGACTGGCAGCTCGAGAGAGTAAGAACTACATACATACATACATATACGTCCAACTCCGACTACTGTCCTCTGCGCTATCGTCGATTTAATCGTTCCACCCTAATTTACCGTAGCATCCGTGCAAGCCTGCCTGCCGATACTTTGGCCGACTTTTGCTCTGCGCCTCACCAGCCGAGCAAGGCTCGTAAATGAACTCTGAGAGAGCTATGCTTTCGTTAGATGAAAAGTCGCGAGTAGCATCACGAAGTTGCTGAGAGAGAGAGAGAGAGAGAGGGGAGGGGGAGGGAAGGAGAAGAGAGTATTGATTGCGTTATAGGTATATATTGGAGGCTGCGTATAATAATTTCCCGTTTGGCAGGGACAAAAGCCCGTGTCTCTTGCCATAGGCGACGCGTAATAACCAGCAGCAGCAGTAGTAGTAGTAGTAGTATATAGCAGTACTGGGATAGCTCAGGCTTCAAGGCAGTGTGTATTGGAAAACGCTAAATATTGGCAGCAGCAGCAGCAGCAGCTAGAACTAGTGCGCGCGTCATTCATTTCGCTTCGAGCTCGCTGGACCGGACGAGAGAATTCTCTGCTTCTCTCTCTCTCTCTCTCTCTCTCTCTCTCTCTCTCTTTCTCTCTTACTCTCGCAGAATCAGTGCCGCCGGCCGATAAATCACACGCGAAATAATTACGAGGCGAGGCAGTAGAGTTCGAATGAATAGAGAGAACGACGCAGCGGGTGGTCAGTTGTGCTCTGAGAATAAAAGGAACGGAATAAATAAAAAAAAAAAAAACAAGAGATGCGCGTCGGTCACGCTGTGGTCGCTCTTTTAATTTGGGCAGGCTAGCAGTAGCAGCAGCAGGATCACGTGCATGAAGAGGATGCTACGAGTTGAGCTCGGAAGTGAGGGGCTCTCCGAAAAAAGCTCGAGACGCTTTTTTTATCCGATGCGTGGTGGCGACGGCACCAACGGCTGCTACTACTACTGCTACTACTACTACTGCACTGTTTTAATGAAAAGTTTCGTACGGCTATCAAAGTTGGAATTTAATTTGGGGGGGTTGAAATAAACGAGCCGGCTGTGTGCGGGCATGCGCTACTTCTCTATCTTCTTCTTCTTCTTCTTCTTCTTCTTCTTCTTCTTCTTCTACACGAGCTTGTACTCTGATTTTTTTTTTTTTTTTTTTTGAACCATCGTTTTTCCTTTTTTTCGCGCTGGGATTATGTTGAGATACCATACAATGGCCCTGAACCTCTAATGTCTGTTGAGCAAACAATTTGTTGGTTATTTATTTACTTTTTTTTTAAACTATGTAGCCTTACTATCGAGATTTTACAAGATGCCTGTGGAATGATTTTTTAAGACCGAGCTGACAGGAGACTGAAGTAGGCGTTTTATAACTCATAAAAATTTTTATGGGTTGTAAAAATGTTTATTCACAACATTTATTAAAAAAAAAAAAGAGAGAGAAAAAAAAATATAGAATTTTATTTAGTAAAAAATATAGCATGAAGAAAACAATACAGGGCTATCAAATAACATATAACTAGCAGAAATAATGCTTATTTTATTTGTTCATAAATTTCTATATACTTCACAAGAATGGCATAAAACAGTAGTTTTTTTCATCATTTCCAACAAATTCGAATATTTTTTTTAAAAGCTTTATTTTTGAAAAAAAGAAATCTGTGCTTTCGTTCATGTGCTAAATAAAATACATCTGAATATGTAGCAAAAGCGTGCATCGCTCCTCTAATTTTAGTCACGAGCAGTAACAATTAAACTTTATTTCACCGTAAATATGTGATGTTAAAATAAATAGTATCTCCAGCTAGGCAAAGTGGTCCAAAAATTTTTTTTTCTTTTTTTTTTTTGTTCGATGGGCTATAAAAAAAATATAGCACAACAAAAGAACCACGCACAAACTCAAACTACAACTATAGCCTCCCCTTGAAAAAAAAAGAGAACAAAAACAAGGAAAGGGATGCAGGGAAGAGCAAAAGGAGAGGTGAGCGGAAGAAGGAAGGAGGGGGAGGGGGAGGTTTGGTAAAATAAAAGTAAAATCGGCTAGTATCCACGCAGCAGCAGCAGTAACAGCAGCGAGCTCTCTAAATCTCCGACGCTTATTCCATCCGAGTGATTTAGCGTTATCGGATGAACGGTAGATTTACTCATAGGTGCTGTTACGTACGCCACCGCTTGCAAATACAAGCATAGATGCGTGCATGTATGCGTATATATATGTAGGTTTAGGGGCTGTATGTATATTGATACAAGTATGGACGAGGGTGAGAGATTCACTGGCGCAATCGTTTGTGTGTTTATCGCGGCTCGATATTCCCCCGAAATTAATTCGATAATCAACAGCGCGGCTACTCGTAGCAGTGGTAGTAGTAGTAGTAGCAGCAACAGACGGCTATACCGCACATGTACACAGCTCGATGTTTACAAATGACGAGCTTGCTGGGTATATACATATAACTCGATGTCGGCGGCGTCAGCGAGGCGCCAGGCGTCATTGAGGAAGCTCAACTTTTTCCTCCGATCGTCGCTCTGCTTCTACCTCTCGTCCCATTGGCATACACCACCCTTTCCCTCCCAGCTTGACGTGGATCGGAACTTTCCCCTTTTTCCCCACTTCCAATGGCGTTATTTGCCGAGCCGCGCATGAATTTGCAAGCGAATTTTGGCGCATAAATCTGAGCGAGCAAACGAGCTGCCGTTCACAAAAGAGGCTTCACCTCTCGATACACGACCGATTGAATGAATAGTAGAGTTGGGGAAATGGAAGGATGAGAGGGAAGGGGGGGGGGAGGGAATTTGCTACTGCTGAATATCACCTTGTCAAATATCATCTCTCTCTCTCTCTCTCTCTCTCTCTCTCTCTCTCTCTCTCTCTCTCTCTCTCTCTCTCTCTCTCTGCGGTGTACATCATCGCCCTCCTTTCATCTCTCTCTATACCCCTTTCCCTTTAGCCGTCACCGATTGATTTTCTCTCTCCTCGATATTATACGCGAATGTGCGAGCAAATAGATGCAGGATATGAGAATATGTTTGGCTGCACTATAATATATATACTATTTTTATTCTTTACATTGGACGGTACTGTTGTGACCGTTCGTTAATCGTATAGAATATGGATTCTCGAGATGGAATGGGAAATTTGCTCGGATGCGTCATAATTTTCATTGTACGTAGAAAAGAGGGAGGTAGGGGGGGGGGAGGAGGTTTCGCTTTTTTACTTTTGCTTTGCACAAAGCTCTAGCTACAATAGCCACGGTCGGCGTTTGTCCGGCTGAACAAGAACAATGAACTTGTGGGACACCCGACTCTCGCTGGCACGCTGGCCTTTTTCATTTAATACGCCACGACGATAAATTGCTCCTTTTATTTTAATTTTAATTAATAACTTCCTTGAAAGTTTAAAATGCCCGGTTAAATAATTGAAACTCCACACTGTGTATGTGCACTCTCTTTCTCTTTCTCTCTCTCTCTCTCTCGTGGATGAAGCTTATGTTTTATGAGTATATTTACATTAAAATTGAAATTTATTCTAAAAAAAAGATATACTTGCTATTAATCGTATTTTAAAAGTGACACACCACTATTTTACACCTGTTAGCAGAACACAATAAATTTAACTAATATCGTAGGATGTAAAACAGTATACCTGGTAAATCGCAATTTCTAATGAACAAGAGAGTATTCCTGTGATTGAGCTTATTCTGAGATTGTCAAGTACTTTGAGCAAGTATACTTAATGATTGGCAACGCAGAATCTGGAGTCGACAGGGGGGAGGGAAAGTGGGTGGTTGACTGTCGCGCGTCTCGGTGCGAGCATAATGGCAGGTCACGTAGCACCATTACACCTTTGCAAAGAGCGCGCGAGACGTCGATATATTCCTGAAAATTATGCCTCGCAACTGGCGCGCAAGATGCCGTCAAAGCGACGAAGTTGAGTAACTTCATTTCTCTCACCCCACTACTCCTTTTACTTCTACGTGCGGTATCAATCTATATCAGTCTATCCTTCTCTCTCTCACTCACTCCATCCAATCCTGCTCCCCCACTTTCTCTTCAGCTTGGCTCGATGCGAGAGAGAAATATCATTATAGTTCGCTAACTTCACACTTAATGATGGACGTCCGACAAGTTTGGCTTATATCACCGGTACGACGCGTATCATAGGTTTGCATAACACATTCCCTCTCCTCTCCTCTCTTTCTCTCTCTCGCACTCTTATTAACTAACCTAAGTTTTGAGGTCGGCTTCTCTCTGCTGCGCCAATTTTGTTATCACAGCCTGACTTCGTTCGCCTTGTCTCTCTTCATCTACAGCATGGTATATATACATGTCGATAGTATAATAACTCGGTCTCTTTAGGTCATGTGCATCAACGCGCAAATCTTGCGTCTCTTGTTTTCTGCACTTCTCCTTTGTGCATCAGAGACGCAAGAGAGTAAGCTCGTCGTATGTGTGGAGTCGAGAGAGATGCCATTACCCGAAAGGCTAATTTTCATACACATATTCCGGGAATTTCCATCACGACTCTATTTCTCTCTCTCTCTCTCCTCTCCCTCTCTTCCACCATTAACCTCTTCCTTCTTTGTTGGCCACTGAAAATTTCATTAGGAAAATTACGGGTAACGTATCGCCGGCTGACCGTTTGTTGACCTGTTTTACTGAAATTACTGCTTGCTTGTTTCCAACTGCACGTGCTATGTTAAGTTTTTACCTTAGCTACCCTACCTTCAAGTTTGTGAACGTTAAATCAACTTGTTATGTTACGTGTTTGTCTTTTATAATTCATGTGAAAATTTTTGCTTATTACTCGACCAAAAGTACAAATCTCCAAATAAACTTTACCTTGTAAATAACATTCGAAATTTTAACTTGATTACATTCATCCTGCAACTTGATCTTTATTCAAGTTAGAAAATAACTGTTGTACTTTGAAAAATTCTTTGAAAAATATAATTCATAAGTTGAAATTGTACTTTATAATTTATTAAACGCATTCGACAATAAAAAAATTTGGCAATCCAACGACAAAACTGCCACAGAAAAAAAAACCGAACAAATGAAGCGCAAGAAGTAGGTCAATATCTCATTCGCGAGGATTTCAGAGAAGCCTCCAATTCGTTAAGAACGAAAGAGAAAGAGTAGGGGAATGAGAGAAAGAAAGAAAAAAAGAAAAAAAATCTGGAGGGAGAATCTCGTAGCTAGCAACGTTTTGGAGTTTATATTTCGGGGCGAAATCTCGGCACACTAAGTGACGGCAATTACGCGAGCCATTAAGGGGTTGCTGGAGGAAGAAGGAGAAATGAGAAAGAGAGGAGAAGGAGGAGTATGGAGGAAGGGTGGATTCGTTGGGGCGTCGCTTTGGCGTCGTCGCGCCTCGCCGACTATCTTCGAGCCGAGTCTCGGGCTCATTTCCGATTTGGCAGGGCATACAACCTCAGCGTGTGCGCAAGCTCTTGTTACACTTGCACGCTTTCTCTCTCTCTCTCTCTCTCTCTTCCTCTCTGCTCTTGGCGAAGCTTCAGAAAACTTGGCCGCCGCGTACTTGGCAAGTGTATCAATCACTCGAGCGCTCTGCGACCGAGCCAGCCAACGCGAGCATCCGTCGCACTCGAAAAGAGAGAGCCCCAGCGGGTGGCTGAGCCTATACGCCCTTCTCTCGCCGCGAGCAAGCTCTCTGTTTGCAAAGACGTCTCTCTCTTTCTCTCTGTGTTGGGCGCGGAGTATTCTACTCTTCTCCTTCCACTGTGGCGCTTGGCCAGCCTGGAAATTCCCGGAAACTCAAATCCGACGGAATATCGCGCAAACTTTTAGCCTCCCTTACCCCCCCCCCCTCCCCCCTCATTCACCCTCTACTTTTCCTACACTTGAACTATCCTTTTCTTCCTCTTTTGAATTTTTTATTTTTTTTTTATTTTTATTTGCTTTCCGATCATCTGTTACGTTATGTTGAAAGGAATATTTTTGCCGCTATAAAATATCGATAGTTTGAAGTTTTTTGGTTATAGACTCAAGTTTTCCTATGTTTCATGATTAATTAACCAGTTCTCTCGTATACACCGGTCGGATGAACTGTAATTTTTATCGAATTTAATATTACTTAAATTTACTTTGATAAATGAGACTTTTAACACGAAAGAGCTTTTGGATAAGAGTATATAATTATTAAGAATTACCTGATCGGTATATTCGAGTCTGTATCTCTATTCAACTTTCTAACGGCAAGCGTTTCTCCTTTTATCTCTCTCTCTCAACTTATGAACTTTATCGATGAAGAGGAAGAGCTCTTGAATAAAAGTGCTACGATAAGGCGAGAAAAATACAAGCCAAGTAGGTCGTTAACAAGCGCGTATAATGTAGGGTCGAGACTATGCATAGCCCCAGTGGACTGTTCGTGCCGAGCAAAGAGAGAGAGAGTGAGAATTAATCAAGCCTATCCATATTAGAAAGCAGCAGCAGCAGGAGTTGCGGTCCGATTAGGGAGAGAAAGCCAAGAGCAGAGTAGAGAAACAGGAATCCATCGGGGTGTACGAAGCGCACGAAGGTGTTCTCTCTCTCTCTCTCTCTCTCTCTCTCTCTCTCTCTCTGCTAATGGAAGCGTAGCCACAGCTTCGTTACGACGACCTTGTGGTACCTCGACCACTCGTTTGCTTAATCGCGCGCGAGAGCTTAGAAACGACGACGACGACGACCTACTCTACTGCCTGTCTTGACGATCAGACGACGCTTATCGCCTTGTTCGCTCGTGACCCTAAAATCTCAAACTATCGATTGGAACCGTTAAATTATCGTGAGCTTAATTTATTTTAGCTTGTTCGTTAATCTTTGAAAATTGTTCGAAATGATGATATTTTTTTTATTCTCATTTTGTTCTATTGTTATCTGGTTTTAACGTTAATGAATCGCGAACATACTTGGATAATATGTTATATTTCGTGTTGATAATGCAGTGTATTTTATATATTGAATTACCATTAAATTTATCCCAAGTATTTGTTAATTATTTAATAGAGTCCAGCTGCATTTTATAAAAGCTCTCTTCTCTAGCCTTCCACTCCAATGAATTAACGAAATAATGAACCAATGATGAATGATTCAAGCTTCAAATTCACGTAATCAGTTATTTGCCACGAGTATACGAGGGATAGAAAAATACGAGATATTTGGGGAAGAAGGGAATTCGAAAGTACTAATTAATATTTTAAAACACGTATGCTTGCATGAAGGCGTTGGAAAAAGTACTTATAAAATGTAAAACTCACACACGGATGTATTCACGTCAACGATAAATTCAAACGTGAGCTTGCACACCGCGAGGACAGTATGTGTGGTGGTACATGTGCACGATTAAATTAATGGATTTTCAATGGGTGTTTCGCGCGTACATTGCTTTTAGTTGTCTCTGTCTCTTGGGTGTAGATGAACATTTCAAAAATTTAACTGACGAACCTTTTCCCAGTGGTATCGTCAACCAGTCATCAAATTATGAAGCGAGCTGATTTATCTTTTTCGACGATAAATTTATAAAGTACCTGCTGCGTTTTGACAAGCAGTAATGCATTTTTTTTAAGCTCAACTTTTTGTTTGCAATAAAATTAATAAACTAAATTTTGTTTAACGAAAAAAAGTTGTTGATACCAATGGAAATAAATTAAAAAAGAAAGGTTTAGAAGCTTGACGAGGAAATGAAGACGTGTGTTATAGTAGAAGTGACAAAGACTGGATCGTACCTTACAAAATCGGGGTTACGAGTAAGGAGGGGCCTATCTGTTTTCGCAGGCCGATATTCACGAGCGACAGGACCGCGCGTTCTCGCGAAAGGCCAAGCTTAAATGCTCGACAAACACAGCACACATGTGCGCTTGGCCTGTGGAAGCTTTGTCGAACTACATATAGGACATACGTGCACGGGGGTTAGGTATTGTTGCAACGAAGGAAGAAGGGAATAGGAGGGAGTGAAGGCTTTGAATGAAAGTACAAGCGAGTGACGCGTTGTCGAGAGCGTTGTTTGTGCCAACGACTACCTTTCTACACTACCTATTCCTCCATCTCCTTTGTTTTCACCAAAAAAATTATTCCAACCAGCTTCAAATTCGATGCAAAGCTGTTATACGAAATCACTTTTTTCTGTCTTTCATCACAGAATTCTTTAATGAAAATCATGGGTATGTGCTTTGAAAACGCGAATTTTTTTGTTTTTTTTTTTTCGTTAATCCAACCGGATTATTTTTTTTTTATGTGTGTATATATTTGCGGGTATTGTGGTTGTAAAGGTGGAAAATGGGTGGATAAACTTTTGTTGCGAGTGAAATTTTTCGTGAATTATTTTAATATTGAATTTCTAATAATCATAGATTAAGTCCTATAGAATAGTTTTACCTAATCCTTTTAATTTGATTTCAATGAATAAATCAACTTTATATATATATATATATATATATATATATATATATATATATATATATATTTGATAACGAATGTTCAAATGTCAATGTCTAAATCGAATAACATGATTAGAGTTACTCGTCCTCCTCTAGCCTTGTCAACAAATGAAATTTATTATCATGTTTAAAGTTTAGCTTATATAACTCGCTATATCAATTTATCAAACTAATATGATTTACATGTAACCTTCAGCCGGTATTCGCATTTCAATTCTAAGCCGATCCATCAAATTGGCATAATTAGTACAAGCCCTCAACCCCCCTCCCTCCCTTATTCTCCCTTTAAACTCACCAGTAATGCAATTCAATTCATTCTCGATGCTCATCAGCTTCGAATCATTTAAATGCAATGCGACGCGAACGAAAGCTCAGCCGTCAATAAAAAGCTCTCTTTTCTCGACATTTCAAACGCGACTTTTCACTCGATGCTCTCTCGTCTAATAATTTCCCACTCGCACCGAACTGAAATTTCAATTTGAGAAATGTCCGACTCTTTCTCTCTTTTTTTCTCCTTTTCCACTGGCATAAAGCGTGAAAAGGATAAGGGTGGTGGTGCACGGAGGCGAGTCGCATCGCAAAGAGTATACCCACAGAGCCAACTTCAGCTAGCGCGTGCACGCGAGATAGATCCTATCGGCCGGTGGGACAGGGCTGCTGGAATTAGACCGTGCGAAATCGGCCACGTGTGCGTGCGTTGGGACCTCGTGCGACTCACCTAGAACGAGAAATAAAAAGAGTAAAAGAGAGAGAGAGAGAGAGAGAGAGAGATGAAAACTGGAATCGCGCTCCCATCAAAGACGTTCGTGCCGGGAATCCACGGCGAGAGATAGATTTCCCGGACGGCGTGGCTTTTTCCCGCTGGCACGTGCTGCTGCACCTTCTCTACTTTTTCTTCTCCTCTTCCATCCCTGATCCTTATCGTACTCTGCGGTGGTAGTCCGATGGGTGCTGGTAAAAAGAGCAAAAGAGAGATAGATATGGTGTGGTGGTGGTAGTGGTGGTGGTGATACGCGTCCGGACGGCGAATCGGACGTGTGGCGTCACTTTTTTGGCAAAGAGGGCTGTCCTGGGGTATACCTACGTGTCCGACGAATGGATTTTCCATCGAGAAAAGCAATGCTTAAGCATCTCTTTCTTTCTCTCTCTCTCTTTCTTTTTCTCACTGAAACCGAGAGCCATCACCCCCTTTGCTGCTGCACACATCCCCGTCGCTCTGCGTTCTATTTTCGCGTGTCTGGTATTCCATACCTAAGTACCTTTCTTTTGAAAGAGAGCAACCGCGCCTTTGCTTCTCCTGATGCTACAGCTACCATCCACCCCTCTATATCCTTCTGATCTTCTCGTACGTGTTTGCGGAGGAATTTCAAAAGCACATCGACGCGTACCTCTTCTGCTCCCCCCCCCCCTTCTCCCCACTCTCCCACATCTCCTAACCTTGTATCCCGGAATTTTTGTACTCTACTCCCTTTTTCTCTCTTGAGGATGTTTATATAGATATTTGTTGCGAGTAAAAAGAGGGAAATACAAGCTTTGAGAACTGCACATGAGAGATACTGCAACCGAGATATAGATAGCTGGAGTAGTAGGAGGAAGAGGATGAGGAAGGCGCGTAAGAGGGGTCCAAATTCCTGTGCATACTTTCGAAAGCTCCCGACTGTTCCTACAAAGTGGATTTTCTTAGCTGAGGATCAGTTGGCAGAGCCCCCAACGTCTCTCGACCAACTCTCTATCTCTCTTTCTCTTCTACACGCGAATGGCAACAACTCCTTCCTCTCTCTTTCTCTCATCTGAGCAAATCCACTTCTCAAAGGATCAAGAACAAGGCCGCTCGCCGCTTGCAAATTACACTACCTTATACCTACATCCTCACACATACATGCACATATACACACTCTGAACTTCAGGACAAACTCGCATATTTCACGTTTGATATGGGTCGCCAGAGCGACAGCGGCCGCGCGAAAGCACTTTACTGACCCCTTCCCTCCACCTTCTTTCTCTTTCCGCAGATTTTATCCAATGGCCGTGAATACGAGGCCGGAGAACATAAGCTCAAGCAAGAGCTACTACTACTACCACTACTGTATATGCTCGAGTCAGCTTTTCCGATCGTTGGATTCGTCGCAAACGTTTTATGACGAAAAGCTCAAAGCTTGCCAAGCATCATGTACGTGCGGCTGAAAGAGAACAGAGAGAAAATTTATCGCGCAGTACCGTTATTCCAGATAGCTGAAGCCGCCACCGCCGCTTACTATCGAGGTTCCCCGGAAATAACGAGACCGCGCGCAAGCTCGACTTTATTACCGTATAGAACGCTCTTTCACCCCCCCCCCTCTTTCTCTCTCTCTTTCTCTACCTCATTTTGTATGCCGTCCAAGTCACTCCTTTTTACAACTTTGAACTCTTTCGTCCGCGGCTACGCTTCCGGCTATAGATGTCCAAAGAGTGACTCAAGGGGAAGCTATGTGTGTTTCTCACTTTTCGCGACGTGTGCAGTCCGGATGCAACGGATATCGCAGTATACGCGTGGCATGGGGGCAGAGGAAAGGGAAGGTCTTTGTTGACACTCATTGATCAGCGCATGAATAATGAATGGGCATGTCTCTTCGATGCTTGAATAATGCATAAACTCTACAGAGCTTCGGAATAACGTATGGGCGCGAGCGGTTTTAGAGGAGAGGTAGATGGTCTGTAGAAAGCCAAGGATATGTCGTCAGTGATGAGAGAGAGAGAGAGAGAGAGAGGGGGGTATTCGCAAGAACGTAGGTTTGATGAGAGCTCCACTTGCTGATTCGTATTCTCCCTCCCCCTCTCTCTCTCTCTCTCTCTCTCTCTTGCGTCTTCCTACTGATTCATGCATCTCTCTTCCAGTTGTTGCATAACAATATCGCTTATTTCACGCTGACGTCATTGGCTTGTTAGATGCATATTTTAGGAACATGTCAACATAGAATTGTTGTATATATGCAATCGCTAAATTTTTACTGAAACCAGTTGCATTTTAAATTTGAATGTAACTTTGATTGAAATGCATAAATTTTTTAACGTTTATTTAAAATATTTTACTGATTTTCACATTGTATAATATGTCTGTGAAATATTATCGCAGTACAATGCTTAGGGAGTAGGGAGATACGGATGAATATAGGACGCAGACAAAATACAAACAGCGAGAGCGAGGAAATTCAAGGAGAAACACAGCAAATCCGGTGCAATCACAGAGGGGAAAATGTAAAAAAGAGTAATAACGGACGCGCGCGAGAGCAGGGGACGAAAAAGAAGAGAAAGAGAGGAGAAGGGAGCAAACGACGACGGGAATCATAAAAAGCCGTGATGAAAAAAGGCCATCGACGACGCGGCTGGTGTAATAAAGAGCGGTGCGCGGCTGCGCTTCGGGAGCTATACACAACATACACACACAGACACGTATACATACATATACACACAGAGAAAGAGCGCGAGAAGTCGCTAAAATAACAAACTCCGGTAATCCTGTCTCGCTGCTGCCGGTACTGCTGCCTTGGCTGCTGGCCTACTTTCATGCAAGCTCTTCCGAGCTTGCACCACGTAGCTACCCGCTGTGGGTGGGGGAGGATAGTAAAGCGCTTGTTATCCTTTTTCAAAAGCGAATGAAACACGGCCGGAAAGAGTTGTCTCTCAGGCTGTCTTTTTTTCCCGTTAAAACGAAGGAATTGTCGCCGCAAGCTCAGCGTGTTCGCAAAAAGAATCAAAGAACGTTGTTGGTGAACCCGCTTCTTCGCTTTGGACTTTAACACGGTATAAAAAGTCTCTCCTGACCGCTCCTCTGTCTTTTTCTCTATTATTTGCTCGTCTTATCTTGGATTCGAGTAAATTAAAAGTAAATACAGCGTTCTTACGGAGCCACATTTATTTACCGAGCTTTATAGTGGATATGCTAGCCTCCCACGTGCTCTCATTTCTCGAACGACCGAGTAAAATTTTCGATCTCTCAAGCTTCTTGTATCAAGTTTCCCGGTCACTGCTAAGAGACACGATCCCCTCAATAGCTCGTAAAGTGCAAAAAAAAGCGAGAAGCAAGTGCCAGAGATAAAAGCTTCCGACACGCCTCGATGGAAAATCGCAATCAGGCAGCAGCTTTAAGAGAAGAGAGCTTTCGCGGCCGACCGCGTTGGACTAGACGAGCGAGAGCTTGAGATGACATGGCAAAGCCCAAACTACTCTGCGTCTCCGGATGATGCAAAGTTTGTTCTCTTCCTCTCTTAGTCGCCTGTGTCTTCCAAGAAGCTCTAGCCACTGTGGCCACACCTGATACTCAGACGTGCCAGCATGCTTTTCTCGTTAGAAGCTTCTTCGACGACGCCGAGGAGGCTTAGTTAGGTTAAGGCGTCTTCCCTTTCTTCCCCTTCTCTGTCGCTCACTTTGCTATTCACTTTCCTCGATCCCACAGTCATTCGCGGCTCATCAGGGACATAATTAGTTTTCCATAAAGGTATATAGCCTGTTGAAACGAGGGAGAGAGCTTTCTAGACTCGGTACCCTTCGGAAGCTCGAGAAATTACAGACTAACAAAGTCACAAAATCGTCAAACAAGCGGTTTGATTTCATTTTTACCCGACGAATAATTTCGTTATATTTCCTTGGGAATTGTAATTACAGAGTCTCCGGAGGGAGACTTGACATTTCATGCCTGATTTTCCATTGAAATGGGATTGTTGGAATATTTAAAATTAGATTTTTTTTCAAGCGATAGATAAATAAAATTTACAAAAAAATTTCTTGACAAAAGATAAAAAACAAAATTAATATAATCACACTTTTATATTTCTTCTGAGAACCTAACATAAAAGTATAGAAATACTAAAATCAGCAAGTGGATGAAGCATTTAAAAAAAAATTTAAAACGACTACAGTCAAGCTTCCGATGAGACAGTAGACCTGCAAAAACAAAATAGAAATTAATTTTTACCGGAAAAGCGCATTCGTTGCACGTGCACTACCAAGTACCGAGAAAGCTAGAGAAAGAAAAGGAGAGAAATAGACAAAGAGAAATATACGCCACAAACGCATCCGAGCCATAAACAGAAGCGAGAGCCGAGAATCCAGTGCTCGCCACGGAATGAAAGACGCGCGAGCTTGCGCAGCAGCTCCGGCTGGCAGGGCAAATAAAAGGGGATGAAGAGAGAGCTTGGAAAAGAGAGATGAGAGAGAAAGAGGTGTACAGCGCGTCTGGATGGGAAATAAGAGTCGCGCGCGAATCGAAAATGAGGGCCCGTGGGGATGAGGGCCGTGCATACCAGGTACGCGAGCTTGCAAGCTCGATCGAATTCCGCCAGTGGTAATTCGATTGTCCGCCTCCCTTCCTCTTTTCCTCTCTTTACTCCCTTTCTTCCTCTACAGCTCGTGGCGAATACATTTGCCCTGACTCGCCTAATTTCTCCCGCGGCCTCGCACAAAGCCGTATTCCCTCCTTTTCCCCTTCTTGCACTACCAACTCACTCTTGGCGAAATGTATTCCCTCGTTATTTGTTCCGGAGGGTTCTCTTCCTCTTTCTCTCTCAAAGAGTTTCGCATCTCTTCAGCGAACATCTTGCTTATTCCTCGCGAGTACATCTCGAATTTTGGAAAATACGTCTTGGCGCCATTCGTGCAATATCTAGTTACGCATCTTCTTCTCTCGTCGCCTCTATTACCACCCTTTATATCCGAGGCTCCGATTTTCTGGAAAATAAATTTCCCTTCTCAGCCCGTCTTGAGATGTCGTTACTACAAGCATCCAATCGATTTTTCAATAGCAATTTGAGAGTAGTTCTCCTTTTCATATTCTACTTCTTCAAAAGCTCTACCGACTAAATTAATAATAATAATAATAATAATAATAATAATAATAATAATAATAATAATAATAATAATAATAATAATAATAATAATAATAATAATAATAATAGTAAAAAAATAATAATAATAATAATAGTAAAAATAATAATAATAATGATAATAATAGTAGCCTAAAATAAAGCACTAACATTATGATCGACTCGACTCACCAAGCAAGCTTGCTTCTCTTGTCTTTGCCAACAGGCTCGGTGAACGAGGCAAACGTCTTTGCGCTACGAGGAAAACAGGAAGCCAGTCCCGTAAGACGAGCCAAAAGGACGACGTCAACCTCATCATCGACATCCACTACAACTACCACTACTGCCACTACTACTACTACTACGACGACGAAGCAGACGAGGAGTACAACCGCAGCTACGGCAAGTGGCTATGGTATCTCACATGGGCCAACGAGTAGTAGGAGCTACGGGAAGGAGGAGGAGGAGGAGAACGAGGATGAGAACGAAGCACTGGCGGTCGAGGCAGCAGCTCTGGTTCAAGCGCCCGACGACACAGCTTGGAGAGCAGCCACCAACCTATCCTCCGGCGGCGACACCATTGCCCTCTCGACAATCGCCACTCAGCCACCCATCGAGCTAGTCGTCAAGCCCCTCAGCAAGGTCGTCCTACCCTGTGAGCTTGAGGGAAATTCTACTCAGCTTCTCGCCCTTGCCGCAAGGTTTGTATTTTCAACACTATGTATATACTAGCATACTCTAGTAGTAGTTGCAGTAGAAAGAGTATATGGACTTTGATCGTGCACACGTCAAAGTTATTATTGTAACGTAAGTTGACGTGAACGGGCAAAGAAAGAGAGAGAGAGATAATTGTAAAT
This sequence comes from Leptomastidea abnormis, assembly GCA_030522805.1. Classification (NCBI taxonomy): domain Eukaryota; kingdom Metazoa; phylum Arthropoda; class Insecta; order Hymenoptera; family Encyrtidae; genus Leptomastidea; species Leptomastidea abnormis. The sequence goes on from JAPYZE010000846.1 coordinate 47,333, forward strand.
CTTTAAACGGATCTTTTGCTGGCAAAGGTATACATCGTAGTCAATTTGTAGGAGTTATAGAGTGAAACCTGCAAGTTGGCTGCACGACGGTGGACCTGTCGACATGATAACTATTAATACGAGGACAGAAATGAGTGGCACCGGACATCGGTACATCGGTGACTCCTTTACTGCTGCCTTGCATATCGACAATGTTCGACTTGAAGACGACGGTGTATGGACCTGTCAGTTTGAGGACGATCGAGGAAAGCTACTCGTCGGCAGACCTGTTAAACTTGTTGTTCTTGGTGAGTTTATTTTATCTTTAATTTTTATTTGACTTTTTTTTTATCGATAAATTTTATTTATTGGTTATAATATATTTTTTATATTAAAAATAAATTTATAAGCGGTAGATAAGAAATTGATTTTTTTTTTCTTACGTAATACGTTTTCATATTCGTCGATCAATATAATACCGAGGAGCAAGTGCAAAGAAAAAAAAACACACCCACACACAAGAATAAAGCTTGGGCTTGAAAAATAGATGAAAAGAATGGGTAATAAGGGGATGCAGGTCAAGAATGCTCAAAAGGGGATTAAGGGATCGTTACCCGTGAACACAAGCGTATATATGGCTAGGTATACGAGAGGCAAGCTTAATACAAGTTGGTTGAGGCATAAATAGAGTATGAAAGCGGCTACAAAATTCATCGGTAGCCGTATACCAACCCGCGCAATATTGCCCATTGAGCCAATAAATTTTGACATAAGACTACGTCCGAGCATCGAGAAGACGGCGGCAGTGGCGTAGTGGCCGCTGCAAAGTTAAATTGAATTCCGAAATTCCTTTGACGGGCCCCCGCGGGGCGTATACCACCACTTTAAACTCTCTCTCTCTCATATAGCGCGTAGAAAGTCAAGATTCTAGCAGTACGGCCATTGACGCAGAATCGTGTATAAGAGCCCGCCGGTAATGCGGTTCCATGCATATTAATCCGCAACCTCTCTCTCTCCCTCTCTTTTCTCCCACTCTAAAACTATATGAATATGTATGATATAAACATTTTTTAAGCGCTCGAATAACGAGCTTGCAAGCTCACGGACCTGTAAGAGAAAAAAAATGTAGATAAGCTCTGGCTCTTTAATCAAATTTTTGCGTTATATTCACTGTACGTATATATACTGCATCTACTTCTTGCTTTCCACTTTGCTATACGAAAGTTTTGGCTTTGGTAAAAAAAAAACTTATAATATTTACATCTCGCGCATAGTATTAACTTTGTTTCAAATTATAAATTCCATGTGCATGCGAGAGCTTGTAATATGCATAAAGAGATACTGAGATCGGCGAGTAAAATCATAAATAAATTAAGTAGAGAAAAATTATATTTTTTCGAAAACATAGAAGAAATTTGTAAAAATTTCATTTAGCAAATACTTATATTTCGGATTTGGAATTATTATGGTACAATATTATATTGTGTTATTTGGGATTGTCCGGTGCTTCGAATAATATTCTCGTTTCCTGCTTTAAAACAATGTCAAAGCTAATGAATATTACAATAAACACAAAGTAAAACTAAGCACTAGCAGAGGCGAAACAGCGCATCTGAAGTTACGAGGGCAAAGAATATCGTGTTTGAGCTTTCACAAAAGCTCTACAGCCTGGATACACCATGACTTCCATGTTCCCTGCTCTCTCGTTCAATCCATTTCAGGTACAAAAGTGTAAAGCTCGAGCCTTAGGTTTTCAGAAACGCACCTCCAACATAAAAGCTCTCTTCCTACTCACTTTTACGATCGTCTAAACAGGTCTTTTTAAGCTTTATTTCGTTCGCTACACAACAAAATAGCGGCTCATACGGTTCAGCAGAACTCACGCTTTATTACATGACGAAACCAGAAGTAAAAAGGTTGGCGATTATTATTCGAGAGTAGTTCGATATTCATGGTGCATTGGGAATATAGAGAGATCCGAGCTTTCACGAGATGGTTTTCAAATCGCGATCACCCTGATATCCTTTTTGAATTTTCATTTCTCGGGAGCTTGCACGAACATTGGATGAGTGAATAAAAAAACACTATAATTTTCGCTAGTATAGCAACCGGGAAACTCTTGTCGAGATTCGGAATTATGCAAGAGCACTTAGCCTCACCGAAATGGCAAAACTTTTCAAACATTTTACTTGAATCGGTTAATTTGTGGAGTTTGATTTTGACTTTATCAGTCGACCACTCGAATTTTCTATGTATTTTATGAAAACCGAACTTTATTCTCTTGCAGATCAGTAAAATAAAAAAACTCTTTTTTTTATTTTAACATTAAAATAATTTTATTTATCTCGTTATAAAACATTTCTTGATAAAAGTTATATTGATTAAATTTTGTATTAATTAAGATGAATTTTATACAATAATATTTAATCAGTTTTAATTCAAAAATTTCATTAAATTAAGTTTATTAAAAGTAAATATTGCATCAATGCTTATCAAAAACCAAATCTAATTCGGTGAAATGCAAAAATGTATACCAAACAAAAGTATAAGCAGCAGAATAAACAAATAAAATAATACATAAATTTTTCACAAATATAATTCACATAACACAATAACTTCGTTAAAAATTTTTTTATAAAGATTTGTTATATCTGAACACAAGCACAACTCGCTAGACCATATTATATTGACGCAAAAATATCCGTATAAACTTACACTAAAGCTTAACAAAACCTAAAAGGAAAAATAAATAGAAGGCCAAGAGGCAAGCAGCAGCTCACAAAGAAACTAAAACGAAGAAAAGAAAAAACAGCGCAAAGAAAAAAAAAGGAGTACAGACTGTAACCAGATAAACGCGGCATGCACGAGGGGTACTATTACATTCCAGCGTAATTTCTTCTTAGCGAAAGCTCCTTCTCGGGTTACGAGCTGGTCCGAAATTTGATTTGCAGCCCGTCCAGGTCAAGGCAGTCAAGGGGGATGAGAAGAATAAACGAGAGAATGTGTGTTTGTGTGGGTGGAACAGCAGACAAGTTTTTCTCCTTCAAGACACTGACCGGCAAAAGACTCTTTTGAGTCGCGATACGACAACGGGTAGAGATTATACTTGTCTGAAAGCTCCTCGAGACTTATTTCTCATCGATCCCGCGAGAGCGCAACAGTTTTGCCGCCACCCCCCCCCCCCTACCCTCACTCTTTCTTCAACCTGGATATTGGTTTTAGTAATGGGAAAAAAATTGCACCGTCTGACATAAACAGCGAACTAGCAGACAGTGTGTCTGTACAGTAGTAGTAGTAGTAGTAGTAGTGTAGGGCCGAGTATCGGATTTTCTTCGCTCAATCAGACGCAAACGAAGCGTGGAGGCTCTTCTACGTCTCGATCGCTTTTCTTCCTACCTCTTCGTTCGCTTCTTCATCTTCTAATTCCTTTACTTAGCTCTTGTCGGAAAGGGGCCATGTCTTCTCTGCTCTTCAATTGAATTAAATGAACGTTAGAAAGGAGAAAATTGCATCAGTACAGCTTTTCTCGTGAAGAGAAAGAGAAATAGAGTTCTCTCGTGTTTTGACGTGAAATACTTATCGATATTCGTATTATGTTCTCGTAATTATGCGGAAAATTTCAAAAGAAGCTTTCACGTTGAGAAGAAAAAAATTAAATTCAAGAAAAATTCATATTTTTTTTCATAAAATAATAATCCAGGTCAGCGAAACAAGTTTCGAAATAAAATTTCACTCTCAAGCCTGTCTTCACAGCACGTCACTCGTTTAAAAATTTCGACTTCTTATTCACCGCGTAAAATTATAATTTTTCCAGGGTTTAAAAATTTTTCGAGTTGCGCACATGCCGCTGCTCATTACAATTCAGCGAAGCAAATTTTTCTTCATTAGATAAAAGCGTGCACTCTCGTTTCCAAAGACTGGAAAATTTTTCGCGTAAAAATTAAAAATGCACGTGATGATACGAGCTTGCATTTGACGCTTTGAAAATACTCGCTAAATCCAGGTGAGAGCGAAAACAGATAAAGCACTACCGGATGATGCGCCGCACGCAGTAAATGTCGAGATAATGTGGCTGTGTAATCAAGCGACTTGTTACGATGTATTGGCATTTGTGTCAACGGCTTGACTCGCCATGCCTTTTTGCACTCATTTGTACAACATTTTAAAAGACACTTTATAGTGTGGGACAAAAAAACTTGTAACTAACTTTTTTCGAAAACGGTTAACCACTAAAATTTACTCAATGCTTAACGGTAAGTCTTTTTTTTTCATTTACTCACAGATTTCATTGTAGCACCGAATTCAGAAGTAAAGTGAATTTCAAAATACCACGAATATGCACCTAAAATTTGCGTACAAACATTTACTCTGGTCTTGGTTCAAAAAAAAAAGAAGAAAAAAATCATTCGTTTCAAGTATGGACAGAGACATCGGGATTATCCGGTTACCGGTCCAAATCTTTGCTGACTAAGCCGGCCGCACGTGGATGTCTACTGCCAGTTTCTTCGAACTTTATCCTGACATCTCGCAATTTTCTTTTCCCTCGAAAAACTGGGTCGAGAAAAATTCTTCTTATTGAAAAATCTCTTCTATGAAGTTCTCCACATACCTATATATACTTTTGTAATTCACATCCACTGCAATATTTTTCATGACGCACAAATATTCGTTTTTTTTTTTTTCGGAAAATCGCAATATTTCAATATATTTTTTCTCCGAAACAGAATAGATTCAGAGAATAAAGCTCTTTCTCTCTTTTATATTTAGTAAAAAATCATCGCTTGGCAAACAATAAAAAACGCTTTATTATTTAAGCTCGCACATTCGAAAAGCCTGAAAAAACAGCGTGCAATCCGACAAATTTAATTTACAAATATAAACGAAATAAAAATAATTCACAGAACTATATTGAACCATTGTTTTCTCGAATTTCAATAGCCAGGCATGATCAAAACCACGAGCACAGGGTAGGCAAAGGCTCTCGACGATCCACACCCAGCAATTTATGATTTTCGTCAGCTCTGGTCAGTGGCATGAGTCGGGCAGCGTTGAATACGAACGAACGAACGAACCACAGGCAGCCGTTCGATAGCTTATCGTTTTCGGCCACTCAATTTTCCGTTTATGTAAAAGCGAGCCAAACTCGTGTCCCTGTATACGTACTGCGCGTGTACTCGGGAAACATCGTGTGACAAACGATCTTTTACAACGGATATTTGCATCGCGCTACTGCTGTTGCTGATGCCCTTTTTTTTAGCTCAGCAGCCTCATCGCAACCCTTTACTCGCTTTTCAGTGGGTTTTTTTTTCTAGACACGAGTCGGCTTCCCCTTCTTTTTTTTTTATTTTATTAGTTTGCGCCCCATGGAGGTGTGCACATACACCTGGGGAAAAAGTGGTGTACGCTCAAGTGCTTGTCGGTTTAAATATTTTATCGGTATAAAGATAAAACCGTTTTTTATGCAAATATCGCGCTTGTGTGGGTTTGGGGAGAGATTAATTTTATTTTTATTTATAAGCTCGAGAGCTTTGGATGGTCGGCTGGCCCGGATACGGGATATCCTATTAGCGAGAATGCAGGAGGAAATGGGTTCGTTTTCGTGCTGTGTATATGAGAGAGCTTTTGCTTCCCCCCCCCCCTCCCGCTTCCCTCAAAAAAAAACCTCGGGTAAATAATATTTTGAATAAGTTTGAGGTAGTAAATTATTATCAAAAATAATAATAACAACAAAAAATAACAATATATTTCTGAATGATTTTTGAGATACGTCCTGTTTATAAAAAAATTATCAGTAAATTTGACTTTTTTAAAGCCTGCATTTTGGTAAAAAGTAGATATTATTCATACTAAATTTACATTAATTAATTATAAAAAAATGCGAATATTCAATGTTATTTTAAATTCTCGACAAATGGCATTAAAGTACGAAAAAATAATTTGCGAAAGCGTTCGCTTTATAATATACCGAATACATTATGGCCGAACATTAAAGCTGTCTGTATGCCACTGAAAATAAATTGAAACACTTTGTTTTACCTACATTATTAAATCAAATCCAAAGCGGTATTTACGCCAAAATATTACAAAATACGACAGTCAATTTGACACATAATACACCATTCTGCACTTGTCAGATAACCAAAAAAAAAAAAAAAAAAAAAATCAATGCAATAACTGTACTTCACTAGTGAGGAGGCCTACAAATATTAAAAAGAATAACCGGGTCACGTAGAGGAGCCGAGCTGTGCTGCGGGTGGCATAAATTAACGCGTCAAAGCCCAGTTCTGCTTCCGCTATATATACGGCGAGTGCATACGCGCAGACACTAATTATTGACGTGGGAGGCCAAGAGGATCGGCCGCTAACTACCCATTGATTAGCTGCAGAGGTAGCTCGATTCGTAATTAATGGAAGACTCGTGTCAGTAGAATACTTGCGCTTGAGTTCAATCGAGTGGGCTTTGGGAGCTGATCACTTCGCCCTCCCTCCTTCTCTCTCTCTCTCTCTCCCTCTCTTTCTCTTGGCCAACATCTTCTTCCTACTTTCAGCATGTCGATTCCTCGCTTGAACGCCTGCTTTCTTTCCGACCGAACGCCACGAGCTTTTGAGCTTTGCTTCCGGAAAAATCGCGAAAGTATTAGCTTTCTCCCTTTTTTTGCACTAACAGCAAAGTTCAGGAAAATATTGGAACATAAAAAGAGAATCCAAATTTTTTTTAAGCTTTCAATAAAAATCATAATATATAAAGTTATAACGCGCGTTAAAAAAATTTCTTATCGACCATAAAGAAAACGCTCTTTCTTGAAAAACACTTTGAAAAACCAATATCATGGGAGGTAATACTTCAAAATTGAAATTCCGACCGAGCTGTAAACAAAGCTTGGGAGAAAATAAGAATGTCAAAGGTCGTCTCATATGTAAGTGAGGCGCGGCAAAGGAGCTAGAAAACAGACTGTGCAAGCTCTTGCTCGCAGTGGGGCGATGGTGGTAACTGTGGCTGCGGTGGTGAGATTAAAAAATTTGAAATGAAAGTCACATGTAGTAGTAGTAGCTACTGTGAGGAGGTCAGAGGAGAATCCGGGGTAAATGCTTCGTAGGAAAGCTGCCTTCGGCACATGCTGCCAAGTCTTACCATGTCGAGCTTGCGCCCATTGGCTCTTTGAAATGGATGGAATGGTAGCTCTAACATGAGACTCTCTCTCTCTCTCTCTTTTGAGCGGATCCTATCTACTTTCCTCCCCTCTTACTTCTCCTATTCCTCGATTCACCTCTTCGTCTTATGATTTTTCTATTTTCTCCGCCGACCTCACGACTTTTCACTTCGCCCGCTCGTCTTTTCTCCCACACGAGCTGCTGCTGCTGCTGTTACTGTGGGAATGGGTGCTTTCTTTCGATCCTACCTTTTTACCGTGTGGCAAAAAGGTAAAAAATAAAAGAAAAAACCCACCATCGACCCACCTCGTCCCTTCGTCGACTCCAAGACTTTTTGCGAGCCGCTTCTTTTCGCTCGCAGTATATCTCAGCCTCGTCCTATCTTCTCCCTGCCTCCCATCGTCAGCTTGCGCGAGAAGATATGTAGGTACATTCCGCACACTCTCCGACCGTCGACCGAGCGTAGTAAAGTGGAGTGGTCAGTCAATAGTCCGGAGTTTCCGGCTTTCCAGGCTGCTTCTGAACTATTCGAGAGAGAAAGAGAGAGGAGCTGTCATTCGAGCCGAAAGCTTTTCTCTGGTTTTACGACGTTATACAGCAGCAGCAGTAGCCCAGAAGAGAGAGAAAGTGCATTTAGCACAACTCAGCAGAAACGCACGTACGTCTAACGCTCGCTAGCTCGCTTGCGCACATCCAAGACCTTTCTTCCATCTCTTCTTCTTCTTCTTCTTCTTCTTCTCTTCGACTACCACAGAACGGCTGACTCGATGCCCTGGAACCATCAAATGCGGCCAGCCAGCCGAAGAGGAGCACTCTTAATCACCTCTCTACTCGGCTCTTTACTTTCTAGTTACTCTTGGTCATTCCTTCTGGCATGTAAAAATTGAAAAATCATTTTGCTTTTATTTCACTCTTTTTTTTACTTTTATTTTTATAGAAATATATTGATTCGAAGTTTAATAAAAACGATTTGAGTTTTGACGTCAACGAAAGAAAAATATTTTCTTGATGTAGCTTTTTGATGTATTTTTATTACAAAGTTTGTTCTCTTTAAAACAATTTACAAACACCATTATTTTGGTTGTACTTTTAAAAATAATATTGATGCTAGTTTTGAAATTACTAAAAATTTATATTAGACTAGAATTCTCTTCATACAAATAGATGAAATAAAATCCAGATTCGTGTCAACCACGTTAATTAACAGAAAAATAAAAATTTAATTACAAATTTAAATTTTTGGCAGACAAAGCTTTTTATCTTTTTCTATTTGACGTTAAAAATCGCAATTTAAATATCAGGTGTAAAAATAAACTCCTTCTTGATAGCTTATTTAAATTAATTCATCACTTGTCTTAATTTTCATTGTCTCGCTTTAGTACTCAACTTTATTAGATTGTCTGACATTCTATTGCCTTAAAAGATTTCATTTTTGTGTAATGAAATTCATCTTGGAAGCTTCTTTCTTTTCTATACCTTTTAACTTATTTTCCAGAAGACTTTTGAGATCGCAATTTAATCTTATATTTAACCTGGTATTTGATTGAATTTTATAGTCGCTGAGCCTCTTTTTTCATTCTTCATTTTCTACATTCGACTGCATTAAGAATTGCAATAGAGCCTCGCACTCGGAAATAGATAGCGAGAACAAGGTCGTTTCCGATAATATTTCTGACGTCCTGTTGCTCGAATTTAAGACTCTGCTAAATTTCTTGCTATAAAAAAGCTTGCCGCTCCTTCTTTTTAACTTTCACCCCTTCCACAGTCGCAGCTTTGAAACAATAAAGTAAGAGATTACGTCGGCAGCAGTGACGAAGAAGAGCTTTGACCTTTTAGTCTTTTTCTTCCTGCTGAGCTTCAAAAATGTTTATTTTATACGATGGCCAATCTCGGCGCGATAAAAATCTCGAAATCCGAATTTTTTCAGCGTGCCAACGTAGCTTGCGGCCTGATATCTTGAACCCACCAAAGGGCGGGGGGGGAAGAGGTGGAAGAGAAGGATACTATGAAGAAAATGTCGAATAACCATCTGAGGCTTAGAGATAAAATCTTCTGCTCATCTTTTTTTGCCTCTTTTACCTTCTTTTTTTAGCTTTTATTTTACGGATAAGGGATGAAAAATTGCCTGGATCGCTCCTTGTATAATTCATCATTATTAAAAATTGACAAAATCTACGAATTAAGAACCAAATGAAAAAAATAACACTTTCATTTTCCTCGTTATAAGTAAAAATTCTTATAAGTATTAATTTTTTTGCAGTCACACAAAAAAAACTTTTTATCTATTTCTTGGAAAACCTTATTTATAAAATCCTGCATTCTCTACTTTTCTAATTTTTTATGAAAGTCACCGAAAGTTAAGTTTGTTCTTAGAGAAGATAAACAAAGCATAATTAAAATGTAAAATTTTACGCGAGCTTAATAACATCTCTCCCACTTGATTTCCAGGGCAATAGATACTCTTCATCTTCGTATACATGGCAGTGGTAAGGGGAATACACTCTTCATCCATATTTCAGCAGCTTTTACCTCGAGGCCGAGATTAGCGATTTAGCGCTCGTGCACGCAAGCTCTCGACCTCGTACACCGCACATTCCGGAGTAGTAGTACACAAAGTCCACTTGCAAGCTCGAAATCTCGAGCCGTGTGAATCGTGGCAAATAGCAGCAGCAAAATCTCGTTATCTCTCAGGTCGAGAGAGGAGTGGATGCCGCGTCGATCATCGTATACGCAAGCTCCTTCTCCTCTACATCTGCAGCAGCAGCAGCAACGTCGTTTGTTATCCAGCATCCATTAGCCGTTATTCGTAATCGATGATCCGTCCACTCCCTCTCACCATGGTGTGCATTAGCCATGAAGCCGCTACGCTCTCTCGCGCTTTCACATAGGCATCTTCCCTACATCCTCCACTGCTTTCTCCTGCTCTCTCGGAATCCAGGCAGTAGAACAGGCTGCGGTTGAAGGGGCAGTGGAGCGGTGATGCCAATGGGATCACTCTCTGTATGCGCACGTGCTTCCTACTCGCTAGACACCGAGACGAGCTGTCTTTGGACGAAACCGATGAGACTGCCGTTGCAGATTGAGCTGGTCTATACTATGCAATAGTAGTAGTGGCTTTGACTTTACCAGCTCTCCTATCTTATTGCAAGCCTCGTTTCTGTCAAGGTTCTATATAGTCAAGGTTTTGTGCATAGAATAGCTTTCTATTCGATTCTGTGGAATGAAGTTCAATATCGCGCTTTCGTCACTTTCTGCATTTCCATAAAAGTGCTTTTTTTACATTTTGTTTTTTTTTTCGATGCATTCACTTATGATTCGTGGAGTTATGCTATATTTTACGTGCACCGTAAACAATATTCTCTCGATATAATTTGCGAGCACGAAATTTTTCGAATATCTAGAGTATACTTAATTTTATCGATAGAACAGGATTGCTTTCGACATGCACTATACCGAATAAAATTTTCAAATGTAAATTTTTTTAGTTTACTTTGAGCTTGCAAATTTTATTTTTGAAAAAAAAAACACACTTTATGGATCGAGTAAAATACAAAATTTGAATTTTTCAATTTTTTTTACATGATAAACCAATGATAAAAAGTTGAATATTACGTAAAAATCCAATTTTTGTATATATCCATATAGACTTTTGCACTAACGAGGCAAAAGCAATAGAGATCCACAGAGAGAAAGAGAGAGTAAAAAAAAGTTATAAGCTCTCAGTACAGCTTCAGTTCAATCTTCAGATCGCGCAAAATGTTAATAGTCCGTTCTCTTCCTCTCTCTCTCTCTCTCTCTCTCTACTTTCTGTACTATTCACTCCAAGCTTCACTCTGTCGGATATATTTGCATTTTAAAAGAAATCCCCAGCTCTCGTCTCTCGTCTTTTTCTCATCTCTCTCTCTCTCTTCTCCCTCTCTCTTGATATTTCCCCAGCCCTCCCTTTTCATCTCTCTCCGCTTCCCTCGTTTTCCGACAAATTCGTAACTGTCTCGCGAGATATCAAGACGGGCGCGAGCGCGCGTTCGCGGACCGAGCGCGTATATAGCCCGGCTGTCTTCCTACTCGGCTCGCTTTTCTCTAGTCTTCTTCCTTATACTTTTCCACCTCCTAAACTGATAAAAAGGAGACGCGCGGGCACGACGACGCCGACGACGACGAACACGAGTAGTAGATGCGAATGTAGTTCCACTTGCACCCGCGCTCGTTTATCACCCACACGACTACTCCCTCGCCCGTTCCTTCTTCGTCTTCTTTTTCTTTTTACTTCATCCTCTCTCTCTCTCTCTCCCTCTCTCTTTTTCTCACTCCTTCCTTTTTGTGTATTTTATATTCCATTTGCCGCGAGCGAGGTGGTATATTTTATTTTCTACCTTCAAGTGCGTCTGCCACATTGCCAAGAGGACGAAGCTTTTTTACTTTTATTTTATTTTTCCAGCTAGTTCGTCGCTTTATTTCTGTGTCTCGTGGGCCTGTCAAGAGTATTTAAATAAGCGAATACTGAGAGCAACTCGTATCTGTAAATAAATTCATAAAATTGTACAATAATCGCAGCAGCTGTTTGTCAATTGAAAGTGTACTTTTCATTAACATGAAGATGAATTTATTGTGTTTGATCAGTGTCGAAATAACCTGCAAGTGAAAAATAAAGTAATTTACTGTCCTGTATTGTTATGTATAAATTTTCGCTGAATTGCATGTGCAAGTTATACACACACACTCACATATATACTATATACAAGTGAAACGAGTGTTTTTCGTTTACTTTAACAAAAGTTTAACTGGCCGAAATGAAAAACAAATCGACTTCTTAATTTGATCACTAAAACTGGGCGGCGGAAGCAAAATAACATGAGTGACTCTGCAATTGATTGCACACTTAATTAAGAACACAACTCACTTTTAAAACTTCCCTAATTACTGGAAATCAATACACCAGCTAAATTATGCTAGACATTAATTTAAGTCGAAAGAAAAATAGTGCCACGCTTTTTCTTTTTTTTTCTGCTTACTAAAACTTTCCTCGACCGATTTATTCAATTCAGCGAGTGACACGACTGTACCTCATTAACAAATTCGCATAAATTCGAAGTCGTTTTAGCAAAACAAAATAATCCTTTTTTTCTTTAACGCAAAAATCGAGGACCATCTCGACATTTCAAGAGAAATTTTAATTCCACGAAAAAAGAAGAGAAAAGACGGCAAGATGAGCTTGCAAGCTCGAAGCTCACTCCTTTCGACAGGTTCGCTCTCTAAAACCTTTTTCTTTTTTTTCTTTCTTTCTTTTACTCTTTCAAACCCCTACCCACGTTTATATACCTGTTGCACGTTTGTTGCGAGCATCGACCTACGCAAATTCATGAATAATTACGAAAAGTACGCCTAGTCTTTCCTCGGACATCGATCCACTTTTATTTTTAACTTTCAAGCTCGCTTCCGAGATTTCACTTGAGTTTTCTTTTAATTACAGCCGAGAACATTAATGCAGGGCTAGATTTTAAAAATCAGTTAAAGTTAATTCTTTTTTTTTCTTGTTTTATTATTTTTATCCTTGAGCTTTCTTTTTATAAATAAAGCTCTGTAAAGCAAATACGAGATTTCTATTTCTGTTGAAAATTCAGTAAAAAGTGTTTGAAGCCTCAGACAAAGCCATTGCCAGTATGTATCATCCCTTTTACCTGAATTCTTGAAATGAAAAAAAGGGAAGAAGAAATTAAAAAATGTTTTCTCGCGAAAACCTACAGATTAAATCAAAATCCAGGTCGCGACGAGTGTAAAAAGGGCCCTCTTACTATATATATATATATATA
>JAPYZE010000847.1:0-29794 GCA_030522805.1 Leptomastidea abnormis
ATATATAATAATATTTAAAATATAAAATTCAAAGGTGCAATAACATTCGCGAATATGGGGATCGCGATGCTGGAGCCGAGCCTGCCGATCTGGATGATGGACACCATGGGCGCGAGCAGGTGGAAGCAGGGGGCTACTTTCTTGCCAGCGAGCATAAGCTATCTTATTGGCACTAATCTTTTCGGGCCTTTGGGACACAAAATGGGAAGGTACATAATATATATATATATATAATGATGATATTAGCTTTGAAAAAACTGAAGCTCATGCGCGCGAGCGAGCGCGTACTTTATATCAACTTGAATATCTGAATCATCGTCAAAACGATTTAATGAAACAATGTTGATAGATGGCTTGCGTCGCTCATCGGTCTCGTTGTCATCGGCATATGTTTGATGCGCGTAAGTATACCGAGTACAGCGCTCGTGCGAGACACTACTCCACGTGTAGCAATCAATAGTATATAATGTGTATGAGTACAAAAACGAGGATTGTAACACGAAACTGCGTGGATATCGTGATATATATATATATGTTTAATGAACTTTTAGATACCTATGGCTAAGAGCATCGACGACTTGATAATACCGAATGCCGGCTTGGGATTTGCGATCGGCATGGTGGACAGTTCGATGATGCCCGAGCTCGGCTACCTCGTCGACATAAGACACACTGCGGTTTACGGAAGTGTTTACGCCATAGGCGACGTTGCTTTCTGCCTCGGCTTCGCGATTGGTAAGGTTTCATACTTCCTTTTTTCCCTTCTCTTTTCTTTGTTTCTTTTTTTTTGATTTTGTTTTTTTGTTTTGTTTTTTTTTGGCCATTCTCAATTAATTAAAATAAAACAACAACAACAAATATTCACAAACAGGTCCTGCGCTAAGTGGAACCCTTGTAAACACGATTGGCTTCGAGTGGATGCTTTTTGGAATAGCTATATTGAACTTTATTTATGCTCCGTTTATGTACTTCTTGAAAGCGCCCCCAACAAAAGAGGAGAAAAAGGTATGCGCATGTACATATATGAGTACCTATATATATATATATAAAGAAAAGAGCTGCATTATATAACTTTCATAAAAATTATGAACCTTCATTGTCACGAATTTCAGTCGTTGATCGTCGGCGAAAAATCGTCGGTACGCTATGTGAGTTACGAAAACGAAGAAGAAGATCAGTAAGTAGCATCCATCCCATGCAGCTGTTTATCCACTTCACTATTTATTATAATTTTATATTTTTTATGGAGTGTGTGTGAGTATATCTATTGTTAAATGTCGTAATTTATTGATGTTTTGCAAATTTATCATAAACGTAAGTTGGACAAGCAATTTCAAATATATATATATATATGTATATATATATATATATAAATAAATAAATATATTTATAAGTTCTTAACAAATAAATATATTAATTAATGATGATTAATTAAATTTCATGTTGATTATGATAAATTTTAATTATTTCAAGTAGTACACTTGTTCTACTTCTTTTTTCATTAAATAATTTAAAAACTCAAGTATAATTTTAAGATTCGTTGTTAAGTATTACAATAATAATAATAATAATAATAATAATAATAATAATAATAATAATAACGATGCACTGATTGATACTTCTGCAAATAATTGTTGCTTAATAAAATAATGTTAAATTCAAAGTTACCCAAGATGTAATATTTTTGAATGTTTATTATTATTTAGCTGGTACGAAATAGATAACATAACGAAAAAAAAAGATGAAAATACGAGTGTTTGATTTGAACAAATGACATTTATATTTTACAAATATTTTGCTATAATTACTAACTATAATATGCTTACAAAGATTTAATTGCTACGTCTAGATTAAATAGTATATAAAAATACGAATTTTAATTTAAGCATTACATAATATATGTCAGTCACAAAAACATTTCCATATCTTTTTAAATAAATAAGTTCTATATAATTCACTTTGCTTTGTAATTTTAAGTTGATGCTTCAATTTTCAAAAATTAAAAATAAAAAAGTTAGTCAAGTGTTACAACAAGTTTATATAAAAGTATTTTTTTTAGATAATTCTTTTAATTCATATCTTTTATTTGATAGTATTGTTAAATGAATATTTAGTCATGTGAATTAGAAATCAAGGTTAAAATTTACTTTATTTTCACATTAAAAATATAAAATATGAAAAAAGAAAAATTTAAAGACATGCAATAAAAATAAAGTCGATATAAATAAAAAAATTAAATATCTTATATTAGAAAAAAAAATCAGTGATTGTTATATTACTAAAACAGTATTAATGTAAGTAAAGTGTACACATTATTCGATGTTTTGATGCGAGTTGCAAAACGTACCAAGATATGAAGTTAAATGGGTAGATAAAATAAATTTCGAACAAAAAATATTATTGAGTACGTTTAAGAGCTTTTCTTCAAAATTGAGGGGGAAGAAAACGTAAAAGAGGCGGCACGAGTGACGTCATGTGGCTACATGTACTCAAAAGATATAAAAAAAAATATATATGAATGGGCTTAGCGCGAGCACATGAGACAATTATAAATATGTAGGTGATAATTGTTCTATGAAAGTAAAATGCTCATATCATCAAATGCGAAAGATGAGATATGTTAATAACTGGAACGTCAGAAATCACGATTTTCGAGAATTTTTTTGACCAAGGGAGTCGGTTGTTTTTTAATCAAAATTTGAGATTTTTTATATAGAGGATCGCCTGATGTGGATTCCCTGAATGGCTGCAGGGAAACCGAGCACAATGGAGCCATCGGGAAAGCATGAAAGGATTCTCGACTGATTAATTATAAATATTGTAAAATAAAAAAGTTAAATGTTTATTAATAACGAGCCGACTTCTCCTGTGTTAGTCAAACATCAAGGACTACGATCGAGAGAAAAGAAAAGTAACGCGAAGCATCCAAGCGCTTTAATGGCGAAATTATTTTATATATATATATATATAGATGTTGCTATAAATGTTCGCACTTGTGCACGTAATAAGTACAGATTAAATTTTAAAAATTATTATAAATGTTTAAAGAGTATATTATCTAATAAATACATGTTTAGATTATATTCATATACATGTATATTTAAATATATTTATATATATTTATAAATTTCGCGACAACGCGTGTGGATGTTTCTCTGTTAAAAATTTCTAACTTTAAACTTAAACGACCATAACAAAGTATAAATTATATGTACATCTTGGAGAGTACAGCAAGTTAATAATGATCATGAGAAACTTATAATTGAGGATTTGCAGCGGGAAACTCTGGGTATATTTATTTCACATTAAATTTTTTCTTATTACTTCTTCTTCTTCTTCTTCTTCTTCTTTTTTTTCTTCTTCTTCTTCTTCTATGCATATTGAAGAATATTTTATATAAAAGAAATGAAAATTGACTCTCATGTAAAATTCGTAGAAGCAATACTCAAGTTAAATAATATAATACAATATATAGATATATATTCTATTAAAGAGTTGATTATGTGTCTATGAAATATATTATAGGTACACTCTGACGTATAAATATATAAAGATATGTTAAAAAAAAATATTTAAGTCTGTATCGTGGAAAAGAGTAGTAGGTGTTATAATCTTGAACCAGCAAATGTATTGAGCTAGATCTATAGAACTTCTGTCGTGTATTTATATGTAGAGTAGTAATGTGTCTTGTCGTGATAATTAAATATTAATTATTTATCGGTTCTCGTGAATGATTATATTCAGATCCTAAGCTACTGCGCCGTCAGTTTTAAAGTGTATGGCCTCATTCAAAAAATAATAAATTATATTGTAAAAGAATGTAATAAGAAAATAATAAAAAAAATGTAGTTTGTCGCTTTGATTCATTTGTACAGTACTGCAATGAGAGACTAACCAAAAAAAAAAATAATTTAATAAAAATGAGATAAAAAAAAAAAAAGATGAAACTATTCCTTTTATGCTGCACATTTATATTAAAAATGCACTATTCTTACGTTCAGCACGAGCATTTTAAATTATTTATTAAACGAAACAAAAAAAAAAAAGAAGAAAATAACTAAAACCTACAGAATTTCACTGCAAATTCTTCGAAAAAAATAGGAGCACTGCACAGCGCACCTACTCCCGGAACGAAAAGTGAGTCAATTCGATCATTGCAAATTCGTTGTGCACCTCCAAGAAACAATAAAAAAATAAAAAGAGAAAAAAAAATACACAACTATGACTACACGACTACGCATTTTACTTGAGCACGAGTGTATAGGAGAACAAACAACCGCGAAACTCGGAGCCGGTACCTATCATGTGTATTTTGCTTAAAATTTGTACACTATGTACCTGTACGGATAAAAGAACGTTATAATAATATCACGATACTCACTTTTTGTGGATTTCTCAATTTTTGTAAATATAATAACAAGTATTGCAAACAAAAAAAAGAAAGAAGCATTAAAAACTCAATATTTGATGTATAATTAAATTCTTTTGTTATATTTAAAAAAGCTCAAATGGCAAATTTTTAACAGCTAAAGTTTGGTAAGATGGGAATGACTCGTGATAATAAAAATATATAAGTAAGCAGAGTCTTGACCGGTTTTTCTTTTCATAATCGCAAGCTTGTATTAAATATTATATCATCTGTATCAAAAAGTATCAAACGTCTGTAAAAGAGTGTGATGTGTGATATGAATAAATAAATAAATGAATAAATAAATAATTAAGTAAATAAATAAATGATAAAACGTAATTACGTATATGATTCCAAACTTAATTATTATTAATGCTTGGTAAATCGAATTGCAAAAGCAATCAAACAAATGAAACGGAATTTTATGCTGAAAAGTGATGTTTGTTGGAAGCATGTATACACATACGTATATTATTATTAAACCGCCAACCGGAATACAACGAAATATCACAATATCTTATGATTTCAACTAATTAATTGATAGCATCGGTGTGTGTGTGTGTGTGTGTTTGTGTGCGTGTACCAGCTATCCATAATCCATGTATTCCGTTTTTCCGCGCTCGTTTGACACTTCCGTGCTTATATAAGTATATACAATCTAAATTATGATTTTAGTTGTCAGCTCTCTTATTCATGCGTATAACTGTGTGATATATATACCTATATCATCTGTATACGATCGGCGGCTTTATTTATATACTTTCATTATTATTATTAGTTATTATTATTAGTTATTATCATTAGTTATTATTGTTATTGTTATTGTTACTGTGTGTGAGATGAATGCTTATATCTGAAAGGTCATTATTGAGAACATTTTACATATTCAGTGCAATGAACATGTGCTGGTAATACGTCGGAAAAAGAAATTGTCGCTGTAATACACACTATATCGATTACTTTTTTGCCGATGTCTTATTCGATTATTTTATGTCAATTGCAAACAAAAAAAAAGAATTGTTTTTATTTTTTGTTAATTTAACGAAAAATTAGTGACTCGACGAGGGCTGCTATTGTGAACAGACAATAAACAATGAATCACGATAAATCCCCGGTTATCTTTAAATAATGAAAGGGCTTACCAGTGTATGTACAATTGTATTAAGTACCGTAAGAAAATAAATAATTGTATTTAAGTGTATTCGTAATAAAATCAACTTGATAAAATATATAGAAAAAAAAAAAAAAAAAGATTATTAACATCAATAAACTTATACTTGGGATTCAATAAATTGTTTTTGTTTTACTTTGACACATGTGTAAATAAAATAAGCAATTGTCATAATTGGCATTGTACATTAATAATTGACAAAATTTTTGAGAAAACATTTACTGATTCCCATACCGGTGGACAATGTTAAAAAGAAACTAATAATAATAATAATAATAATAATAATAATAATAATAATAATAATAATAATAATAATAATAATAATAAATAAAAAATGAGATAGTTAAAGTCAAGAAAGTAAAATTTTGATACGAGTCGTATTTTTTGTAATTTTATTGTTTATTATTATTATTGACACTGTCTATAAATTGTCGATCAAAGAATAATCTATTTCAAGTATATTTATTGTTGTAATAAATACGACAACAGATATTATCAGCTGGTGCATGGGTCCGACTAAATTATTAACGAGAAGTTTTAGAAGGCAAAAAAAAAATAATAAAATTGTATAAAACAATAAATGGATACTGAAAGAGAGAGATTATAAGCAATATTGTTTCTGCCAGTGTGTGGTATCATTCATGTGATACTACTGTATGCTTTGATAAAGTATATCCAAATTCTATATTTATTCCGACTTCGAGTTTCGTATATTATGAACGGGGCGAAATGTCACATCGCCTTCTGGTTTGGCTCTTAAACGGATTCATTAAGTAAATCAGGCATAAACGCGATCGATGAAAAAGAAGGTAATAGTATTAAGTATACACGAGCGATTGGCGAGATATTATAAAGTATGGAGAAGTCTATAAAGAAAATGGAGCAAACTTTACTTCTGAATTGCCATGTTCGATTGACTTCGACATAACGGATAAAAATTTTAACTGAATCTGTGTACGTGTATAATAACGAATAAGTGTGTATACAACAAATGTTCTGTAACAAAAATTCAAATAAAATTCATTCACTCTTATTGAATAACCTTTTTATTTTAAAGTCATTTAAAGTTCGTTTTAATACGTATTTCAAATATTGGAAAGCAATTTTTCACATTAAAAGACAGCCCTTTAACTATTCCAGCTTTTTATTTTAGAGCAAATAAAAAGTAGCACTTATATATAAATTTATGCACTGCTTGCTCGACATAATTTCATTACCCTTTTTAATAAAATATGTTAAAAAAGATATACAAATAATGCTTTCTATAAATTTTTTTCTTAAAATTTATATGTATTCATTATAAAGTTTTTATAATAATTTTTCGCTAGTATAACAAAATAGATAATAATGATTAAATTTAATGCTTTTTTTACATCAATAAAAATTTCAAAATAAAATAGCGTTAACAGTCTCAGTTTTTTTTTTTTTGTCTTAAGTTTGGTTGCAAGCAAACTTTTAACGATATTCTCAGATATCCGCATTTTGTATGTGTAAATAGGTATTTATATTGATTATTGTTTAGAGTTTACAAAATCTAAATAAATAGTAGAACTATTGCTTTCCACACTACCATATTTGTATATAATGATGAAGAAAAAAAATATAATATTTATATTGATTGTTTTATGATCAACTACAAGCGGTAAAATAGGTTGTTAATAATTTTATACATTATCATAAGAAAATTATGTAAGGCTAAACATAAGTGATAAATAAAAATATCAATATAATAATTATTTGCTCAGAAATATAACATTTATTATTTTGTGTCTCATTGATATATAAAACAACTATTTTTCTCAAACTTTGTTAATCATCTAATGACTATTTATACCTATATTTATAATCATAGTAATTACAATAGAGTTTATAACTGTTTCATTAAGCCATTATTTCAATAGTTCTTTTTATGTAAATAAATATTTCAATACCCTTATTTTATTAGACTTCTTATTAGTAACATCTAAGCATGATAATGGCAGTCAAATTGGAATTTTCCTTAAATTTTAGTCGAAATATTAAAAAAACTCAAAGAAAAATTCCAGTGCCACTATTTATCAATCAAATATTAATTTCATTTAATGTTGCAACAACATTATGACAGTCAACATAGTTTAATAGGACTCAGTAATTTGATAAGTGCGGAAATCTTTATGTACAAATGCGCATAATTTTCATTTCATTTTAGAACGCAGATTATAAAATAATTACTAGTTTATTTTTATTACAATACCTTTGTTATACTATATTATTTTTCTGAAATTATGTTAACGAAAATTATAACTTAAAACATTAAATAATGAATGTAATTAGATTCTGTTACTGTTATCATTCGTACTTGAATAAACGTACTTTTTACAATGGACAGCGTATCTAAAAACAAAGACGTGATTTTGTATTTGTCTACATTTTTTTAGATTGAAAAAACTTTTGATTCACTTGGTAAAAATCTAACCTGATGAAATACAAATTAAATTGAAAAGTATAAGAATTCATATTAGAAATGAAAATCATGCTTTTAAATTCGCACCGTAATAAAAACCTAATACTAGTCATGAGAGATTAATATACTTGTATGATACAAAAAACGCTTTCCTTGGTTATCACAGAAAACTAGAAGTAAATAAGCCTGGCATCTTCTGGATTTTGATCCACAGGGCAGTATGGACATTTCAACCTAGAAACAAATTGGTTTCTTTAAAAAGTGTTTTCGCTTTCAGGATACTTTTAGTCACTTGTTACTGAATAACATACTTATTGGCATTAGTAAGTTTATTAAGAGCATCTCTGGAGATAACATGCCCACAGACTAATTTCATTGGTGGATTATTTTCCGTACTTTGTTGTCTTAAGATTGGACAAGCAAACACTGAGTGATAACGACCTTGCTTTCCCAAATCAATTTCAATCTAAAAATTATAGTAATTATATAAATAAAATAGAATAAAATCAAAATATTTTAGAAGTACTGAAGAGCTTACAGGAAGTTCATCTTTTCCGCTCCAAATACCGGCAACTTGTCGCTGTTGCATCACTTGTTTTATGTTTAACAGAGCAGGAAGAGCTGTGATTCCAGCATTTATGCTGAAAAACGGAAAGTAGAAAATTTTTCTTGATGAAAATTTGAGAAATAATAAAAATACTTGAGTAATAGTAGTTCTCACCAAACAGATAGTGGACTATCAACACTTAATCCTAAAAGTGTACAAGCTTCTTTTGTAAAAACGTCGTGAATATCAAGCCATAAGGTAGGATCTAACAAGTGACTGTATGGAGATGATTGAATTCCATTGGGTAAATAAAGTAATGTTCCCATAAGGGATTGAACCTCTTTTTCGTGTCTATTAACAAATTGCGTTAAATGTTTGCGAGCATATGCTATAGCATCACTTTGTTTACTTGGTCCTTGCTGAACCAATCTTATAAACTGTAGCCTATGTAATTTAAACTCTAAAGATGAATTCTAAAAATATAATATTTTGGTTTAACCTATTGACGAGCAGTTTTATTAAAATCCAATATTGAAAAAATCATAAAAATTTACTTGTGCAATGAGAGCATCTCTATGTTTCAAAGCCCATTCCAGTGCTGGTTCTAAATTCTTCTGTTTTAAACAATCAAGTATATTATTTAATTCTGTAAATGGTTCTTTCCTTCCCTCATCAGTCTTAATTCCAGCTTCCTAGAAAGTTCAAAGAAATATAGCATTTTATTATAATGTTCACAAAAAAAGGTTGAAATTAAGTAATTTATAAAAAGGTATTAAAATGTTTACCAATGCTAGTTCATCTGCAATGTCTAACATTCCTTGGCGATAAAAATGTTGACATATGACCTGATTGAGAAGATGTGTTTTTTCTGCACCGGAGAAGACATCCTCTCTACTCGTGCTAGCAAAATCTGCTATAAAATTTCTATCAATTGCCTTGCCCACTTTTGAAACTGTACTGTGCAATTCACGATGATCTGTGGCGAGTCTTTGCACTGTGTCCCGCGCTTTGGTCATTGCCTGCTTTAAGATTTGCACTTGATTCGGCGTCAGCTCATGGTCCGCTGGCGCTAAAACAATAAATTAAACATTTTGTGGATTATCATAATTTTGCTGGCAATATTTATCATTGAAGCAAAAATAAAACACAAAAGGCTGTTTGTTGCAAAAAGTGAAGAAAACGCGCTATTATTGGTAGGTGATTATTAATCAATTCACTGGCTAAACTTTCGGAAATAAACGCAAAAAAATGAAGTATTGGAAAAAAAATCGTAAGGCCAGAGAAATAAAGAAGAGATCTAATGGGGTCAAGATTAGCTGCTGCTCGATAATGAGAAATAGAGCAAGTATCAAGCTATATAGCAAGCAAGCAAGCAAGCAGAGCAACAAGATGGGCAATGTTTTGAAAGGCTTTGTTTTGACGCAGGCAGGGGCTGCTGATGCTATATGCTACTGGGGCCTCGGAATGGCGCATTACTTAGCCGTCTCATACCTTCTTCCAATTCCTTCTTAAGGGACTCGATGTGATTAATGAGGTCGCGCAACGTCGTGTCCGCGTGATCGTTTATTGCTCCGAATTTTGATAGGACTTTGTCAACCTCGCGTTCGACGGCAGTGCAGGCCTCCATTATTGGTGTTTTCTGCAGGCTGCTGTTCCGGCTGCTGCGACGGTCCGATTCGGACGACTCCGAAAGTACGCACACCTATATACCACACACACATATATATATATATATATATATATATATATATATATATATACACTTGTGTAAATGACGATACGTATATTTGCGCGTACTGCGCGAGATTGAACCAGCTGACGTCAACGTACCAACGTTGCCAGATTGAGTTATACTTGTTTACTTTTTCTTTCAGGGCCTTTGCAGTTGCTCCGATTTTGCAGAGAATTATTATTGCCTTGAAATGTTGAGATGCAGAGCGCGGTTCAGGTACAATCCACTTATGATCATGCACAGTCTGCACAGATCAGATGCTGATGATAGGAAAATATATACCATTTGTAGAATAAGCAATGCTATGCGTTACGCGCACGCGTGTGTAACGTATAGCATTGCTATTGCTGTATTACAATGTGTACAACATACATACAATAGATATAGTCTGGTGTGCCTTGGTTTGCTTGAGTGCACTGCAGACACATAAGACTTTATATTTAAATCTTATTCTGTTTTTTTATTGCACTTCTGAGAATTTTCTGCCTCTCCAAAAAATGTTTGACTAATTATATTAACATCTACAAATGGTAAGAATTATTTAATTTATAGCCATACATAATCAATCATATAAATAAACTCTTTTGGATAATAAGATGTTTATTTGTTTTTTCCAACGATGAACGAAATAACAAAAGGAATGTAGTATTTAAATATTCTGTTTTCATCAACTAAATATTTTACAATTTTTTACACAGTTTGTTTTATTAACATTGTAATATTTTGATAACACGACAAATTAAAGATTAATGATGTTTCAACATTCATTCCTACATTGCAGTTGCAATCATAGTATTATGTATCTTGAGCAAATTAAAATTATTATCATATGTAAATCATATTTTCTTCATTTAATTAAACATTATGAATATGTTTATGTACAAGGTTTACTCCCAGCAGACATCTCAATTACTCAGTAAATGGGTTGTGATCTTGCTGCAAAAAAAAATAATAAATTTTATTTTAGATTCTAAAAAACATTCAATTTTAAAAACAATTTAGATTTATAATTTTATCAAAGCTTATGTAAAAATATTAATTACAAACATTAGTATTCGAACAAAGTAACAAATTATAATTTTTGTAAATCAAATTTTTTCAATGAAAAATAAAATTTAAACAAGTTGTTCAGTAAAAATGTTGAGATTCATATATATTTGCTTGCTGAACCTAACCAAGTCTAAATGGAAATTTTAAAGTTGCTTACCCATTCTTGGGCCATCAACAGAATTGTGTCACTTTTCAGAATAGGTCCTATCAGTGGATTCATTTGAGCCATGTAACAACATAGCCAGCTAAAAAAAAGATAAAAGTTCAATAAAATTTCAACTTAAGACTTGATCACTTGACTGTTAAATTAACGAAGTCTACTCACAACAACCAGCAAGTAAATGCTGTCAACATCAGAACGACTTGTAAGATTCTGAAACAAAAAAAATGATTGTCAAATCGTTTAGATATTGTATATTCAATAAAAAATGTGATACAAATAATAAATGTCCCGGGCGCGGCCCCGAAATTTCTTTGGTTTCTTACCCCTTGTTAGGACCATTTGGTGCAAGAAATGGCAGCAGAATGCCGACAGCACCCCAGCCAGCTGTAAAGAACAAAACAGGAAACCACGAGGCTCCCATTGTTTCGCTGATTAAAGAACTACCCTTAGGTGAAATAATTAAAAAAACCGTAAATTCTCTAGAATAAAATCCTGGAGCTTATACACACGAAGAGTGTCTGCTGCTTTCTTGCTTCTGTCACATGACGACTAGACGACTTGACGTTGGAGCATGCGCGCGCGATCACAATAATATACAATCGATATTTGGTCAGAGTCAGAGCTCCTGCTGTAATTATTTTCGGGAGCTTCGACTGTAGTGAGGTAAGAGGGAAATTTTAAATTTTATAATACCATTTCTAGAAAAATTTTTAACGAATTCTTTATTATATAATAAGACGAACGCAGTTAAAGAAATCAATTAACAGTTAATTTTTAACAATACAAAACTTGATTAATAACAAAAAATCGTCACAATTTTGTAGGTATGAAATTCATGAATTTGTAAAAAATAAAATCTGAGAAATATATTATTTTTTTTTTTTAACATTAACATTATGCGATTAGAAGTAGAAATCTAATAATATACAATTTTTTCATAAAAATATATAAATTTTTTAACATTTAAGTATAATTACTTGATAAATTAACTAAATAGCTTAATTATAATGGATGTAAAAAATACTGAATAAAAGTTTTTTATGATAATTCTCTTATGATTTCATGTAGCTGTTTATTTTATTTCCTCTTTTTTTAGAACTTTTTATTTTTTCCACGTTTAAATTAGCTGGAGCATCTCCTCCACCAGTTGGAAATTCGCTCAGTTTTTTAGTTATTTTATTCATTTGTGACTTGCTAACTTGTTTTACTTTTTCTGAAGAAAGACACATGTTTTGAGTTTTTTGGGATGTGCAAGTTGCATGTTTTGCAGTAGAATTTAATGTGTCAGAAAGTCCAGATATGTTTTCTAAAATATCTAAAAAAGTACCAAAAAATTAATGTTTTTTAAATTTTATTTACTAAAATACTTTGAAACAAATTTACTTGTTAAATCTAGAGTTTCAGAGGATAAATCTATTTCATCATCATGTAAAAAGCTGTCTCTGCTAAATAAATGCTGTCTAACATTTGATAAATTTTTCATTTTCAGTTGATTCTGTACCAATTTTCCTGATTTTAACGTTTTAGGAGTCTTGTACATAATTGACCATTCAGTGCGCATCATTCGACCTTTTTGAATATAAGGAATTAAAACTGATACATCTGACTCATTTCTTAGAATCGTATTTGCAGGTTGTATTGACAAAGGCTGCTTACAACTTTTTACTGGAAATAATATGGAATTTTTTTTATTTTTGTAAATACAAAAAAGTTTATGTAAAGTCAACCAACCTGAGTAGGGCGTTCGTATATATGTTACAGATTTTTGGTCAAAAGGTAGTCCATGAACACTTGAAGGAAAGCTCAGTCCATTGTCTGTAAAAGAGTGTTACAGTTTTAGCAATTACAAAAAATTTAAAAAAGAAAACATTTAATTTTAAAATGTAAAAACTTACTTGTATAAATTGATTCATTTTGTTTTTTTGCAGATCTATTACAAATGGTGTTCTTTGTAATTGAATTGTTTATAATAGCTGATAGTATAGGAAGTAAGCGTTTTATTATTTTAAGTATCATTTCACATCGTGTTATAACTCTAAGCTGTTCAGGAGCAGTAGCTTTTCTTACAAGAAACTTTTTTGAAGCTGCATCAGTTTCATAAATGCCTTTAAAGTTTATAAATGGATGATTAATATGTGTAAATCAAAGTAAAAACAAGTATAATGCATGAAGTCTTACCAGACTTAAATTCACGAACGATCATTAAAGTTGTTTTATCAACATTTTCTTGTCCTACATCTTCAATAGTTGCAGTGATTTGTCTAGAAAGGGACAAACTTCTCTGAACAACAATTTGTACTTGTGACAAAGTTATGTCCTCTCTGTTTTCTAAACAATTGAACATGTCACTAATACGTTCTTGTAAATCATCTAAGACAATCTGATAAACAAAAATTTTATCAAGACTTTTTATAGGGTAATAAAATACATTATAATAGATCTATTTACCTGGCAATAAGCTGCTGGATCAACTATTAAGTCAATAGTGTTGTGAAATTTATTCATTTCTGACTGCCATTGTGCTGTCAAAAGCTTAACACATGCCCGCATTTCTTTGTTGTCAGGATGTAAATAAAAGGCTGAAATAGCAGGAACTAATTCCATCTCTAAAGATTCAAAACTAGCAAGACAATTTTTAATTTTTGCAGCTCCTACAGTGTAACAAAATATTAAAATAATGTCTTAAAATAAATTAAAAGAGTTTTTGATGATATACCAACTTACTACTTTTGTCTCTACAACATGCTATAGCAAATTTTCCAATTTGTACACATTTATCTGCTAATTGATCAAATTCTTCAACTGCAGAATTTAAATCATTTTTTGATCTATCATTTGCATTTAATGATGTGCTACAAGTTTTAATTAGTTTTTTCAAAGCTCCAAAAGGATCACTGAATACTTCCATTACTAAGGTAAGTACTGAAATATTGATTTTACGCTCTAATCGATAAATAGAATCAGTTAAAGTATTTGTGAATAGATTGTTCATTGTTGGATCTGGTGGATCAGAATGTAATTGTGTTTTTAGATTCTCATATTCTGTCAATATAGTTTGACATGTTCCACTTATAGCTTTAAAATTGTATGGTTGACAGACTTGAGCTATTGACATTGCATGAACAAATACATCTTCAATTCCAAGCCACAAATCAGTACATTTTTCAATTTTTTCTTTCTGTGTCTTGATACTCATAGTTGTAATCATATCCAAAACTAAGTCAATTCTGCAAAGGAATTATTATATTAAATTATTCTTAAAAAATTAAAAAAGAAAATTATTTATTTACCTATAAACAAAATTATTTTCTTTTTCAAAGAATTCATCTTCTTCAGATGGGATTGGTGCTTCTAATACATCTATGATTGCTTCAAAGCAAAAGCTCATTCTGTCACACACATATTTTTTACAAGTCTATAAAATTAAATTTTAAATTTAAACATTATATCAATTGCTTACAATATCTAATATTTTTTTTTAATGCAAGCTTACATAAATAGAAGCGCTCAACTGGTGCTGTTCTTTCACAACTTGAACTAGCATATTAAATGTCATGTATAATTGACAACAGTATAAAGCCAATTTTTCAGATAAAAGATTGGATAATAAATTTTTTCTGTAAAGTTGTAGAAGACAAAAAATATCTGCAATTGATGTGCCCAGTTCCTGAAAAAATTAATAATTGTAAATAATTTAGTTTCTATAAAAAAAAATTAAAACGGAAATTTTTTACTTTAATATTTTGAAAATCTTCTATCTCCTGAGCCTGTCCCATCTCTTTAACATAATTTAAACATTCTTCGATATTTTGTTTTAAAAAAACAGCTTCACATTCTTCAAGTTGTTCCAATAAACATTGAAACTTATTGATTAAGGTACTAAATAATTCATCATCTGCACAACTTTCCACATCATGATCCTTTAAATGAAAGTATAAAATTTAAAAACTGAAATAATTTTGAGTTTAAATTTATAAGAAATAAGAGTAAAAAGTTCTTACTTTCTTTTGAAAATCTATGGTGCAAAATTCTTCGATGATCGATGTTATTTTTTTTTTCATCTCTTGATAGCTGTCAACATCTCCCTTTGATGCACATTCAAATTTTTCAGACAGCTTGTACATTTGATCCAAGATGACGTTTTTCAACAAATTTGTTTCCGTAGCATTTACCGAATCACAAAACACTAGTTTTGATAATTTCTTTATCTGAAAAACAATGAAAGATTAAAAAATTAACCGAAAAGACGTTGGAGAGGATTTGTTTAAATTGGTTTGCATTAACATTTATGCGAGCGAGCTGTCATAATGTAATTGGATATGTGTAATATAATACGTGCACTTACTTGTTCTTCGATCGGTTGAAAAACTTTGAGCATTTTTTTCGTTTTTAGTGTCATTTTAACGTATTTTTTAACAAGAAGTGTACCTATCTAGCGTTTGCTGAGAAATATTGAAATTGACCGTTTACAAACACTCACTAAGTAACCAGATAATTTCATCTTCAATCTTCAAGTTGTAGATGAAAGATGATTCGTCGCGTCGGTCGTTTGAAAGATTCGAATGTGTATAAGTGATGCATTTCGCGTAGGTAATATCGATATATATCGATCAAGTGTATAGATTCGACATTCGAGTGCATGAATTATTGGTGGGAAATAAAAACCGTTGAAATTGAAATTGTGTCTGTTTGTTCGGGTTACCTTATACTAATTCTCAAGCAAATTAACAAATGATTCGTAGTTTTTTGTTCGATACGACTTGATAGATACGGGACTTGAAACTATTGTTCTGTGTCATTATAACCTATTAAGTGTGTCTCGACAAGATTCACACTCTCTTCAATGTAATTGCAAAGTTAATTGCATGTCTTAAGAAGTTTTGCGAATTTGCATAAAGTATTTCAATTATAGCAGCATGTGAAGAAGAAGTTTTTAAGTATTCAGTATGTACATAAAAAGGTAAAAGTCGCATCATCGTTCATCATTGAACAACTTTACGCGAAGATAATTCACAAAGTAACCTAACTAAATTATTATTATTATTTTTACAGTTGGTGGTAGGATATGCCTATTCATACCTATTTGTCACTTTTGAGCAGATTAATTAAGATATAGTCCAGAGCAACATCGAAATGGTGAGTAAATTTTTATTATTATGCTAATTATCTATTATTTAGGTACCTATACCTATAAATGAATTGTGTACACAAGTAAATCTAACGTATAACGTATATTATAGTATATTGAGTATATTTTCATGTAATGCAAGAGATGATTTATACATTACGTATATGGCAGTTTTATTTCTATTTGATTGCATTCAACGAGTAATTTTTATTTCATAATTTTATTGCAGTTTTCACATAATTTTTGTCTTGAAAATACCGGCTAATGATTTAATTGAAGAATAATTTTTATATTACGTATTTGCAGGCTATAAATGTTAGAGAACGTTTAATTTACGATTTTTAGGATTATATTAGTCCAAGTATTTAAGAGATTTTATAACTACTCATAAATTCATCTGGTGAAATAGGTCAAATAGTGTTTATGTATATGCAAAGACATTAGAAAAATAAATTAATATTATTTATTAGAATTTACTAATACTGTTTTTTAAAATGCGTTAAAATATCTTGACTCTTTGTATTTATTCTCCAAAGTGTTTATTGACTTGTAGAAATATTATAATTTTTTGAGTTTCACCATCTAATTTTTCTCAATTTTATTGAAGCTTATAATTATAAAAGGCCTGCTCAAATTTTTAAACTTAAACGAAAAGAAAAGCAATAACACAATTTAAAAGGATGGTGCGACAAAAATCAGCAAGCTTGTTTTTATAGAAATAAACGAGCATTTTGATTTAAAAATTATGTCCCAACCTACGCCGCTAAAAAACAAAAGGTTGGACATCAGTACTTATCAGTCCATTCATTTCTTATATGTCTTACAGGATAGAAGGAAGAAAGTTATTTTTTAAAAAGCAGCTTGTATAAATAATGGTAGTTTATTAGGTGCGCAAGATACTTGCTTACTTTTAGGAAAAATTATCCAGCTGGTGAAAAAAAATAAGGCACGGCATTTGTATTGCCCATGATTATCTTCTCTTTATACTTGCACCTGATTAATGTTTGTATGTACGTACGTACGTACGTATGTGTGATATGTATTGTACATACATAAATTGAGAAAACGAGGCTCGCGGTGTCTTCAGACGCGCGTCTTTGTGCAGGCCCATATGATAAATATATAAGTACCTAATATATAAGTCCCAAGCGGTAGCGCAGTAGCAGCAGGACGGTGGAAAGGAGAGAGGGAGGGAGGGCGAAAGTGCCGCAATTATTTTAGTTCGATCACGTTCCTTCCGTTAGCGCCAAGTCGGAATAATTCCAATTCGATCGGGTGGTAGGAGAGGAGAGGTAGAGGCAGTTGTGGCGCGTACGTGAGGTCAAGCCGACGCCGATTCGAATACACTTATCCCGTGCTTGGCGCCGCTCGGGTGAAAAGCGAGGCCGCCTCCGCCGACCGGTAGTTAGGCTTCCGCGTCTGAGTCTTTTTCTCTCTCTCTCTATCTTTCACGTGGTCTGATGGCCCTGAGTACATACAAATAGAGAAGATCGCGTAGGTCCCGTGTACACGGAATGCGAATTTTCGCCTCTTCGCGAGAAAGAGTCATCGCTCTTTGTTGTTATTGTTTTGTTCGAGTATACCTATACCTATACTTCTACCCCGATTCTCGTTGACTCAAGGAATATTCCCTCGCATGCAGCTCGTGTGGTTTTTCACCCTTCCCACTCCCAGTGATTCATCAGGCAAAGAGGGTATATATGTGTATATATATATATATATATATATATATATATATTATGTAAACTCTGTTTGCTTGCCCGCGATTTTTGCGATGATCGACAAAGTATGAAAAATCACCGAAAGAACAGCTTGAAT
Organism: Leptomastidea abnormis; assembly: GCA_030522805.1. Lineage (NCBI taxonomy): Eukaryota > Metazoa > Arthropoda > Insecta > Hymenoptera > Encyrtidae > Leptomastidea > Leptomastidea abnormis. Next base: position 18,461 of record JAPYZE010000847.1, read on the forward strand.
TAATGAGACGCGATCTTTCGTCATGGAAATTTATTTTCTTGCAATTTATATGCATCATCCAGCCGGTATTAAGTATTTCAATGTTATTCAACACTAATGTTAAATAACGCGTAATTTTTAATTATCCATCTATTTATTACTGTACGATTTTAATATTTACGCGCATAGAATTTTAATGTTTATGTTGTACTTTTTATTCATTAATATTACATCACGTATAATCGTGCGAACGAAATATATTATTATTTTAAATTTACTTTTAATTTGTGAAAGTCTGATGATGCTTCGATTAAATGTTTAACAATATTTTTAACGGGTAGGTATAGGTCGAAAAAGGATATTTTATAAATACTCAATATTTTTTAGGAAATGAAAACAAGCATTTTAATTTTTGCTGTAATTACTTTTATTTTTCTAGATTACGTTTAAACAGTTATTAATAGGTATATTGTAAATTTTTGAAAAATTAAAAAATTCAGACTCTATGTTTGTTAGAATATTGAATGCTCAAAATTTTGATTAACTGCGATATTACAGAAAGTCCATTTAGTTTTAAAACGTTTTCTCTGTAATCTGATGAAAATGTGAAATTTCGACATTTTGGCAAATTTTCGCAAAATTTTGAATAACGACGACAAAATAATATGGTTTGAAATCGCTATAATGTATTTGTATAAGTATGTTTTTGGACAAAACAAGGATTTCTCATGTAAATTGTGATTTAAAGAATTGTATTTATTATTTTTTACAGTCGATCGCCAAAAATTTTTAGGAAAAGCACTCGAGCGAACATGTACGAGGTAATGAACGCAATCATTATAGTAAATACGAGCCTATGGCTCAATAAATTACTAATTAATGCCCACAACCGGATGGAAATAATTTATACAATTTCATACAGCTTGTCAATGAATTGTATAAAAACTGTATGAAGTTTTAATTATATTGAATTTCATGATATTTTCATATATAAAACTTATATATAAAAAGTATAAAAAAGTAAACAACCATTTAATATATGATCTAGCTGTTATTAGCTCATTGCAATGTTGCCGGGTGATTGGTTATGGGTATAATCTATAACCGGTAACAATGAATTAACCGGTAACCGTGTAATAAGCTAATAACAACCAGATAAATTATATTGGAGGTGGAGGCTCTATGCTTTTTTATACTTATACTTTTCATACATCGAAAATTTAATACACTCTCTATGCAAATCATTCACAAGCTGCATAAAATTGTATAGAATCTTTCCATCTGGGCATAAGAATTTTCCATGTACAATAATTATACTTTATCCGTGATTTTGTTAATAAGTAATGCAATACGAATAAGAATGTTATCATATCGAAACGCTGAGTATTTATATCGAGAAATATAAAATAGTCGCTGGTAAAAAAATTTAAAATTTTCGTAGAAATAAAAAGGCGCGGTTGTGCGGGCGGCAGCATCTCTCGAATAATAAGACATCGGCATTAGACAAGAAGAAGCAGCTGTCGAGTTCTTAAAAAAAAAAAAAGAAAAAAAAAAAGAAAATCAATTAAAACTATTACATCGTGAATATAACGAACGAACGAACGCAACTTATATACAATATATAAATATACAGGGAAAAAATGATATAAAGACATACTTTTTTATATATATAATTATAATGTAGATGTTTTCATAATTTACAAGAAAAACTTCAGAGAATGAGCTTGCAGCCGCTACTCGTTACACGCAGGCTATATTATGTAATTGAATGTACTTCTCAGCTCTCCTTCCGAGCTTTGCTCTTCGAAATCATAATAATCATAGCGCAACGAAAATATATTAATATCACAGTTTATAAATGCCGGCGGGCGATCGGCAATTGTGTACATACATAATCATGTATAGAGAGAAAGAGAGCTTAGATCGATTGATGATACCCTATATCTTACACAAAAGTTTAATGAGTTGTAGCAGCAGCAGAAGCAGAAGCAGCGACAAATACATATGCACATTGGGGTGGAGTTCAAGCCTTGGTCTGGGCTGTTTATATGTCTTATCGGGGCTTGCTCTTGCACCTCGTCGACTTATTATCGCACTTCTTATTCTTTTCTCATTGCCAATCGACTCCTCGTAGACATACGCGGGCGCGCCTTTTTTTACCGCGAAAAATTCCTATTTCTTCTTCTTCTTCTTTTTATTTTTCTTGTACCTGCTTCTTGCTCCTTCCTTATCTCTCGGCTTTAATGTTTGTTTAACACGAGTTGCCAGTTCAGAATCGCTGAGAGGTAAATGTTCGTCGAAAAAGAGAGAGAGAGAGATAAGCCATCGCACACAAGTATCCTATGTAAGAGAGTCGAAGGGCTCAGAGCGCGATTTCTGATGCTCGGCACCAAAAATAAGCATAGCTTTTTGTCTTCCCAGTAAATTCGGTATAGCTTCGCGGGGACGAACGTGGGTGTAGGCGCGCGTGTACCTATTATTCTCTCTCTCTCTCTCTATCTCTCTCTTTTTCTGGCGTAAAAGCGAATCGCAATTTTCCTTCACACACACGCTGCTTTATTTCTACGTGTCGAGTCTATGTTTGAGTGCACATAAGCTCGATTTCGGCCAGATGGATTCCCCTTACTTCCTTCAAGACACATTAATGTGCCTACACGCGTACGCATGTACACTTACCTACGCAGGTTTTATCATCGGGCATGTAGGTATTATTTTTAATAGTTGTTAAAACATTCGTACGAATTTCAACAATTTTGTAATAAGTGCGGTTGTTGTTGTTGTTGTTGTTGTTGTTGTTGTTGTACAAATCTTTTTGTGAATGTGAAGGTTCTATTATTCAATCGAATGTCACAGGAACAAGACGATTATCTTGAATAATGTCCATACTAATTGTTGAGTAAATATTAACACACCTGTACGTGTGTGTATACTAGTACATACACAGATTATGCGCATTTTATTATCATTATAATTATTATTATTATTATTTTTATTATTACTATTATATATGTTTTACATGTTATAGGTGTCCCAGAATCATTTTTCACTTTTAATAATTTCGCAGTACATGTGTTAGATATATTTTTCTTACCAGTCACACACTACCCGAACAAGCACGTAATATTATAGTAGGCGCAAACGAAGGATGTAGGGGGATTCTAGATGTGTATGGTTTGGTTGGTTGGTATATTTTTAAGCTTCTCGAGGATTGCAAATACGCGAATACATAATTATAAACTAAAAATACTTTCTGGGCCCCGGCTGCAGAACGATTGGCTCGGCTAGGGGTCTCTCTCTCTCTTTTTGTCTTTTGGGGTGTAGTCCCGATAACTGCAGCGGCAGCTGCATATAATAGCGCGATATGTATCACACGAAGATGGGTTGGGGGGGGGGGGGTAATTTGCATTTGGTAGGGCAGGAGCGTAGATGTTTTCTTTTTTCTTTTTTTTTTTTCCTCAATTCGAGGTGGTGGTGGCTCCCCAAGAGAGGGCTCAAGAGCAGGCACACTCGAGGACGCGCATGTCCTTCCAATTGGAGACCTTGAGCTTGGTCGCGTCGTCCTCGTCGAAGTAGAGTATCTCGAGCTCGGCGAGCTTGCTCGGGGCGCAGCAGGGCCGGGGCGCCCGGGACTTGTTCTCCTTCCAGATGAGGCTCTGGAGCAGGGCGTGGTGGTGAGCGGGGTTGAAGCGGGGCGGGCAGCGACCCTTGCAGTAGCCCGCGTCGAAGCTCTTCGGCTGGATTATGAAGTCGAAGCCCTCGAGGTCCTTGAACACGACGTTCAGCCGGTGGCGGCAGCACCGCTTGCCCTCGCCCCGGCACTCGGTGCGCCGGCCCCGGTGCAGCGACATCAGGTGCTCCCGCGTCGAGGAGCCGAGCGAGCGTCGCACCCGTCTCAGACTCTGCAGCTCCTCCTCCTCCTCCTCCTCTTGTTGCCTTTCCTCCTCCTCCTCCTCCTCCTCCTCCTCCGGTATCACCACGTGCACGTTCAGGCTCGCAGAGGCTGCGTTCCAGCTGCTCGTTGCTGCTGGCCTCCGGCTGCCGGGCTCTTTCTATATCCGAGAAGAAACAAAGAGAAAGCATTTGGGGCTTGTTAGACGTACGCCTATGTCTATAATTCAAATGGCAATACAAGAATGTGTCGTATCATGCTTGTGCGTATGAGTATAGGTATAGAGGCGATTAAAGAACACTCACCGTGTGCCAGAGCTGAAGGAGAAGCTGGACCGACGGCGAGCCAGACTCGAGGCAGTTCTCAAGCTCCTCGCGCAGCTCAAACTCGAGCCAGCGCCGCCGGGCGGAGTCGGTGCCTTGGAGGCTGCGCCGGCCAAGCAGCAGCGGCTGCAGTCGGGCTGCTCGCCGACTCGGCCCCCGGCTGCTCCGGTAGACCCGGACCTCGAGCTCCTCGCTCCCCGGCTCCAGCTCGTGGTCCAGCAGCAGCCTCAGCGAGGCCGACTCTATCGTGCCGCCGCCGCCGCCGCCCTCTTCTTTCTGACCCGAAGCTAGCGGAAAGCTCAGCAGGACACCTTCCGCTCTCATCTCGCCTGCGAGCAAGATATATACAGATGATAGATAATACACGTGCAATTTATCTCGGTTAATTTTTAACTTTTGGCTTTTTATTTATTCCCCCCCCCCCCTCCCCAACTTTTTTTTCTTTCTAATTTTTATCTTTATGTGACTGCAGTGAAAATAATAAGCTAAGTTTTGAAAGAGGAAAAGGTAGGCGATAAGAGGATCTGGATACATCCGTAAGACATTGAAGGCGTGCTGTCGCAGTATAAGGTCCAGCACACGAGTCGCGAGTAAGCGCGAGAGAAAAAGAAGGAGGCTCTTTTCGTTTAAACATTTGCGCGCTCTCCATTCCGTGTCTTTCGAAAGGTGATGGCGTTATCTACTGGCACTACGGCTCGGGGCTCGCTTGTCGGCTCGTGAGAAAAGAAAAGAAGAGAAAAGAAAAATGAAAAAGAATTCTCGACATACAATATGGGTAGGTGTAGGTACAGCTATCTATCCGTGCGTTGTTTACTCGCGACGACGTCTGCGCAAGTGCCGTTACATAATTTGATGGGATATAGCGTATACCTATGGGTGTATAATAACGCAGGTGGTAGCGATGGAAAGAAGGCAGGTCGAGTACGTGTATTTTCAAAAAAGCTCTCAATGCACAACTCGAGCTCTTGTTATTCGCAAAAACTGTATATGCCTGTCTTATATATATATATATATATATTGCGTGTATGTATGTACATGATATATGCATATATACATTATTCCATGCAGCTTGCAACTGTTTTCATTGACATAATATGAATGGGTGTAATATGAAGGATGGTTTAACGCTGCTAAGATGATAACGCTGTAAACAGCCAATTTAACTTTATGCGTATAAGGCATGAGCTTATGAAAATTCAACATATTTTATATTACCTATACGAATAAATAGCGTAACGTTAAATCACGAAAAGAGAAACCCCACGTGTTTTTCTTGAACTAATGCAGGTGAGGATTTTTCTCAAGCAATAATGTAGGTCATTCCGTACACTGGTATACATAGGTAGGTACTTAATAACGTAATAAACAAAATCCAGCTGTGCGAATTAAGGGAAAGGAAAAGGGATACTACACGCCATGTGCTTATTGTGTATCTTACGAGTTCTTTTACAAGTAGGTACATGCTAAGGGAGTAAAAGTAGCGTTAAAATTCATATTTGGGAATAGAGATAATAGGATTGCGGATTTGATGAAGCGAAGAAGGTTAGAATTTGATGGATCGCAAAAAAGAGACACGGGATTATCGAAGCTAGTGATGTGCATATAACAGGCAATTGGGCGGATTGATATAAGTTGAACATAGCGATTCGTAGCTGTATGTGTGAGTTTGTATATACCTACGATACGCGTGCGATTTAGACGGGTGAATCGGAGCCAATAATAGTCGCGGTTGAAATTATATAAGCGTCGATGAAGAGTCGAAAGTGCGGGAATGCGAGCTATGCAGCTGAATCGACGGTTTGGCGTGAGTCTGATGTGTACGGTATATGATCGCCGACTGATCGCTACAAGTATACGAGTGCCAAGATATGGTGGCGTGCACATTTTTCGGTCTAATATATACATATTATAGGTGTATATATAGTGCGTACGAATGTGTATGTAGGAATGAGCCCGGTGAGTCAGCTGGGACGAGTAATAGTTTCACGCGCGGATCATTCCCCTCCCAAATTAGTCGTCTTTTATCGTCTCTTCCCACGCTATATATAGAAATATCCTGCGCAGCGCAGTTTTCCAAATAATTTAGCAGTCGCGCGCCCCTTTCTCACCTGCGCCCCCCCCCCCCTTCCCCCTACCCCTCCAAACAATTGTTCTATTTCGAGAGCGCGCCCGAGAGCTACATTTACGTATATCTACTATAGCTCATCTCGCTTGGCAATAATTAGTCGAGCTGCTAGTGCCCGCGTGCTCTTCTTGCTCATCGCCTCTCTGACGTCCCGCGTTCGGCTTTCGAACCTGCTGCTGCTGCTGCTGCTGCGGGGCTATAGATCCAACATCCGACGAATGTCGATCTGCTGACGTGTACGGCTCTTTTCGGGAAGGATCTTCTATGTCTAAACATTAGCCTCCTCACCCTCCCCCTCTCTATCTTTCTCCTTCTCAATGTGCCTTCCTATTTTGCACTAATCATCAAATGTTTTAACTATACCTAATATACATATAAAACACCTCGATTTTAGACTATCCGACTTTTATTTTCCATTGAATTTGACCATACGAATTTTATTTAATTTTATATTTTAAACAAATTTTCGAAATTACATTTTTAAAAACAACGATATTTTAAGTTTCTTTAAGAATAATTGAAAAAAAAAAAAAGAAAAACATAACAAGCTAATAAAAACTACATTATTTCGTTAATATTTTATAAAAAGTTGAAAAGTGCCTTTCAAAATATTTATGTAACCCGCTTTAAGAAATTAATTAAGAAGTAGGAGAAGAAGAAGAAAAAGAATTGTGTTGGTTAATCGTGAGGTATGCTGAAAGGGTGTCGATGTTCGATGCTTTCATTTTTCAGCCCACTTCATAGCTATATTTCTTCTTTAGCCTCCCTCGAAATGGGCTCATAAACGAATCGGTATTAATGTTTCAACTCGCGTGCCGATTCAGAATGAACAGAAAAGGCGGGATAGGACTGGATAGCTATACGTCGGTGCGTCTTTTTAAAGTCTTTTTTAATGACGTTGTCTCCCGACAACCGATAAAAAAAAGTCTCCGCTGTGTTTTAATGATGAACGAACGAACGAGGAAGGTGATTCACGCTCTAAAGTGCCCTAGCTTGTCTCTCGCGATATAAAATAGTTGTAATCCCACCGTGAGTGAATCGATGATGATGATGATGATGATGATGCTGATGAGACACACTAATTTAGAAAAATCAGCGATAAATGTCTGGCTGGTTACAGTTTAGATTCGTATAAGTTTCGCGTGTGTTTATAGAGCGCATAATAAGATTTAATTTTTACATATCTAAGTTTCTTAAGCTACTCGATATCACCCACATAGCCACATATAGGTACTAATTAAAAAAAAAAAACGTGTCAGGCGATAACATTTTCTATAGTACACTGCAAAATGCTCATTCGATAAATAATACCTTATCGTCTCTGCTCGGTTTGACAAAAAATAGTTTGGCCGATAACCGCGTGAGAGGCAAATACAATGTTACGACTTGACACCTTGTAAACTTCATCCGGTATATTTTTAAAAGCGACAATCATATCCGTCCCTGCACGTTAGCATAGTCGTAGGCGCAACGAGTAACGGGTTAACGCTTTCCTGGGATCTGAAAAAACGCGCAGCCAAGGATTTAGCGCCATATAAGCCTGCAGTTGGCTGTTAAAAGTCCCAAAATAACGATGAGTCATATGGGGTAGCCCTCGATTAGCCAGAGACGATCTTTGGTAAGTGGCAAAGGATGAGGAGGAGGAGGAGGAGGAGGAGGAGGAGGACAAGGAACCGATCGATGTCGAGCGCTCGCCTTCGCTTCGGTGAACTGCTGCTGCTGCTGTTGCTACTGCTGGAGTAGCACACAAAGATAGAGAGAACGAGAGAGAGAGAGCCTTTCTCTCGTGTGCGCAGCGATGGGGGCGATGCATTATCGGAGAAGAGGCCCAAGAAGACTGTGTGTGTGTGTGAGAGAGTAAGGGGGAGAACTTTAAAACGCAATTAGCGCGAAGAATTCACTTACCCTTGGCGTGTATCGTAAAAAGCCGCCTCTGCTGCTGCGGCTGCTGCAGGTCCTCGTCTCCTTCGGGCGAGTGGCGTCGGCGGCGTCGGCGTAACCTCGTCAAGTACTCCTTGTGTGCCCTCTCGTACTCCGCCTGGCTGACGTTTGCCTGCGAACAGTGGAATAAAAAAAAAAAAAAATGAAGCTGTTGAGAGAGAAAGATACATGTGTATACGTATACATATTGCACGTCTATTAAGCGAGCCTTTTACAACCCAGCCACCTGCACACTGCCCATGCAGCTCTGCTTTTTCTTCGCTAGAAAGTTGAAGTGCACACGTGATTCAAAAGACTCGAGCTCTTCTTTTACTCCAGCCCCATCCCATCCCATTTCTCACTCTTTTTACCCCCTATATAGGCGTAAGCGCAATTTTTTCGCTTTTCGCTAGCACCTATACCTACATATAATGTGATTCTTAGCTGGTAGGTAATTCATTACTCGCTTAATTCGACTGCTAATAAATTTTTATTCTGCAGCCCGCATATATTTTTTTTTTTTTAATAGCTGCCGGCCTTTTTTTATTTATTCGGAAAAACAACAGTACGTTGAATGATGATGATGATGATGATGATGATGATGATGATGATGATTGGAGAAGAAGTTGTCGATCAAAGAATCATTTCACTTTAAAAAGTATTATTTTGACAACTGTATAGGGTGGACTCTCTCCCGCGATCATACCAGAGATGGAAGCATCAAATACAATAATATACACTGCAATTTTTTGGTAAAATGCGTGCTTTGGCAAAGTGCAAGGAAGCAAGGAAGCAAGCAAGCAAGCAGGCAGTCGTTCTAGATAAAAGGATCTGCTCTGCTAGCGAGTAGTAGATATTATGTAGTGGCTACCGCCACTTTGGAACGCGACTCGCGGTAGACGTAAAAGAAGTAAGTTGAAGAGGAAGAAATGCAGCGTAGCGCATTAAATGACGAGAAGGTCTGAAGGAAAAAAGGAGAGAGAGAGAGAGAGAGAGAGAGAGATGCATCGCAGGTTTAAAACAATGCGAGCGAGTACGAGTAAGCAAGGAAGAATAAGGAAAAAAGGGATTGCTAGCGTTAAGGGTGGGGCTCGGCGTAGTAGCCGAGAAAAAATCTGAAGAAAGTGGTAGGACGAAGTGGAAAAAAAGTTTACGCCATCAGGATGATTAAGGAGGAGGAAGAAGGAGCAGGGGACGAAGAAGAGCAGGAAGCTGGGAAATGTCGCGCGTACCTATACAGATATATAGTCGCAGACACGCAGCTTTTAGCCAGCCAGCTCTCTTGACTTTTTGAGCGAAACTTTCAACGTATTTCTTATAATTATTATTATACGTCATATTTTAGAAAAAAAAAAAAAAAAAGTTGAAGAATGTAGTAGGTATATGGTACAGCCAAGACTGCTTAAGTGTCAAAGACTTTTAAAAATTTCAAAGTGTGCGGATGCAGTTTACTTGCAGTTTACTTGCAGTAGCTCTCAAGCGCGGATAAACAGGCCCCTCCCGTGGAGCTTTGGGATATAGAAGGAGTAAAGTGTGCGGATGAATCTCTCTGTATAGCGCGCCTCAACAGCGAGCGCATGTACTTATACTCGCGCTGCACACATTTGCGCGGCCCCTCCGCTGGTGAACTGTCCCGAGAGCTGCACTTTGATAATGCCAAGAGTGCACGGAAGGCGGCCACTGCTTACTTACTTACTTACCCACTTACTTCCTTATATTATGACTGGGCAAGAAGTGCACTGATGCTCACCGGCAAACGAGTGCCCCTTAGGGCTATATGTCCACTCATATTGTCGTGCGCACACGCGACTATTGTCACCCAACTGCTAGTATTTGTTTTTTTGTTTTTTTGTTTTGTTTTTTTTCAATGAGACTTGAAGAAGCTAGATGATGTTGCGAGCAAAAGACCATTCTTCAATGCTGGGAAACGCAAGTTGCGTATAAACTCTTGTCGAATATAAGACTTTTTAAACATAAGGTTTTTACAATATCGTAGAAGAAAAAAGAAAATTATTTTTATAAAGAATCACTCAAGGTGAAATAAAATAAGCCGCAGAAAAAATTTTTTACGCGAGAATTCGCGGGAGCCCGGTATTTAAAAGCTTTTTTTGCTCCTCGCGGATAAGAGTGTGTGCAGCAGTGTGTCGAGTCGTCGAGAGTGGTTTAGCCTAATCGCTTCGTCGAAGTGTTTGCATGGGAGAAAGAGCGTGAGAGCATGATTGTCGTTGCTCGTAAGCTATTATTATTATTATTATTATTATTATTATTATTATTATTATTATTATGAGCCACCACACGCGAGTAATACTACGCGTGGCCGCTTGATGAGTCAGTATAGTTGCATCTCTCTCTCTCTCTCTCTCTCTCTCTCTCTCTTCATCATCTGCCGCTTCTTCGCTAAGTAGCTACTCCGGAATCGCGCTAATTTGCAATTGGCCCCGCAGCTTCCGGATTAGCCTTTAGCGGGGGCTCAGACCGTGCCATCGTGTGTTGTTGACATCGCGCGCTGCTACTACTACTACTACTACTACTACTACTACTACTACTACTACTACTACTACTACTACTACTACATGTTACTGCTGTGTTTTTGGCTTGATTTCTAAAACGTCGCGCTCTTCGATTAGCTTGCGTTTGCTGAAGGGTAAATGGGAACGATGCTGTGTTGGTCCACCTATTTATAGTACTTTGCTACCAGTTTCCCTGGAATTCCTTGCACTTGCTCGCGTTACTTACTGCTGCCACTGCTGCTGCTGCTGCTGTTATGACTATTAATTTTAATCTGAGTATTGGTGTAATATATGTATATACATATAGTAGTTATTTTTGGATTTGAATATTTTTATCATTCTAATATACCTCGTGTTTAAAAATACATTCTGATAAAATTGGCTTATTTTATGTTAATTTTGTATATGTAGCATATATAATTATTGGTAGCAGTCATTAGGTATAATAGCATAAAATGGATTTTAACGCGATGTTACGATTCTACCGCGAAAGTTTATAATGCGTTTTACTACGTACATGACAGTGTAATTGATGTAATGATTTTTATAAAAAATTAGTACCAAAAGCATGAATCACTTGAGTTTTAT
>JAPYZE010000848.1:0-30056 GCA_030522805.1 Leptomastidea abnormis
GGCGTCAGATACCCAAAAATTTGAATTTTTAATATATAGCTTATATAAGCGGTTATTAGCTATTATAAGTTATAAAATTATTGTAAAACGTAATATTTTTGATAAATACATCACATTTCAACTTGTAGATAAGTTTAGCTACCATTAAACCCTTAATATCTTTGAAAAATGTAGGTGACCCATACCAGGAGCCAATTTTTGAAAAATCAAAAATTTTCACTTTTACAAAAACAACTATAAAATCATTTCTAGCGCAGATAAGGTCACAAATTTTTTCCTGCTATTAGAAAAGCGGCAGACGCACAAAATCTTTTTTTGAAATTGAAAATTGGTCCACCCGATCAAAAGTTACAGGCAAAATGGCTATGGGGTCCCAAAATAACGTATTCCCCTCCACCCCTTGATTTTTCTCTATACCTTTCAACAGTCGTCGTCATATAAATCAGCTTGTCGCAACGTATATGTGTATGTACTGAAAAATCCGAGAAAACGTTTTTTCGCGGCCGTTTTCACTTTTCCAATTTCCGCCACGTAGATTTCTATATCCCATTTTTTTTTTTATTTTGTAGATCAATGAAAATGCCTCTATATAGTGAGACCAAATAATATAGGGCTTAGATACCTTTGTATGGTTATAGTATAAAAATTTTCTATTTTCATCTTGAACTATACCAACATTTCTCTTTTCACCACTATGAACAAAGCTTACGATTTGAAAAAAGAAAGTAATAATAATCCAACATAAAATTTGTAAAAAAAAAATAATAAAAATTTTTTTTAAACAATCGGCTATATTATCGATATCCAATAATAAATAAAAAGGTACATAAAAGCTAAAAGCCTTTAAAACACAACTTTATATCTCGACACGGTCATCTATCGTTTATACGAACAAGTATCCACTCTTTCTTTCTCTCTCAAAAAAAAAAAACAATTTCTCGTTCAAGTCTTAAGAGTTTTTTTTGCCAAGTTCTTTCTCAACAACATTATATGTATTGAACGACCACTTGATTTTTCCACTCAGAGAAAATCGCGATATATATTGAGAAAGCACTTAGCTTGAAATATTATATACTTGTGATGTATATATCTATATATCACAAACATCTTGTAAATTTACTTTACTGTGTACAAGACTTGAAAACGTGTCGAGAGAAAGTTTAAATGGTAAATTCGTGTTTTGGATTCTTTAAAGATATTTGAGGGGTGAAAGAGAAATCGATGATTGATTTGTATAGTTTACGATTATTATTTGATGAATTACTTATATGATAATGAGATAAGATGTTTCATGCGTGAAAGTATGTATACAAAATTAAATTTTTTTATTAGATATGTTATATATTTTAGACTTGAGTTATATGCGCTCTTTATTATATGTTATTGGATATAGTAGCAATAAAACTCAATCAATTATTGCTGTATCTCAATAAGTAATATATTAATAGATATAAATAAAGTGTAATTTTGAAAAAGGACTAACATCAACTTTGAATAAAATAATTTTGTTTTTTCATTATTAATGAATCTTTAAATAATAAGTTGATATATGTATGTAAATTTTTACGATGTTATTAGAAAATTTAAAGGTAACCGAGTTACCTAATGAATAAATAACTATTCTATAAAAGTATTACATGAAAAGCCATATAGATTTGGCAATACATATAGGCCTTCGTATAATTAGCGAGAGAGCAAAGCTGATTCTAAGAAAGTGAAATTTAAGGATATAATATATACTTATATTAAAGCGTTGAAAATATTTCCAGACCAATTTTAAAATTTTAATCTATTGAATTATAAAATATTCATAATTTATGTATTATAAATAGATAAAGTATATGTTATAAGATTTTACTTGGAAAGATAAGAATATAATACAGGAAAGAAATAAAAATAATATAAGTTGTAAATATATTATATAAAAATTATTTAGTGAAAGATGATACGAAAAAAAAAATCTGTATTTTATTTAGTTTACGATGTCATGAAAATTGTAAATTGAGAAAAAATGAATAACGAATATGTCCGATATACAATTATGATTATTGAATGAGAAAAAATGTACAGACGCGCGAGGACGTAAAGATAAAAAGTCCTATTAAAAATTAAAAATTTGCGTGGGCTGCTTACTTTGAGTTGTAAAATTTATTGTTCTATCAACTTGACTACTATTGTCATCTCTGTAATTAGATCTTAAAAAAATTCTTTATAATGAAATTAAACAATTTTTCCGCGCTCATCTAAGCGCCACTTTACATTGCGTCTTGTCAACTATAAAAAAAAAAAAATTATATAATTAAAAACTTGCACCTTGTATTGCGCACACATTTTGTCGCAGTCGCTGTGTTTCGAGTGTAAATAGGTTTGCAAATAAAATATTGTTGAAAGAACTATATTGTACCTGATGGTAAATGCAATATGAGAATGTATTTGAGAAAAGTTGTTTATTCTTTGGAAGCTTTAAAGAGATTGATTAATGTGAATAAAATGAATAGGAAACACGGCACACCGTTAACTCTTGTCATTCAAACTCTGCAATAAATATTTTATTCAAGATATTTCTGTTTTTATATATTTTACTTTTTACCTTAAATATAATTGTTTAAAAAATAAGAGCTGTATATAATATACACACACAGATATTTTGATTCCTGTCTTTTAATATTATAATAGCATAACCATAACAGTTTATTGAAAACAAATTTTTATTTATAACTTTCATCTTGTTTTATGTACATTAGTATAACTAAATATATACATTTGTGCAACACTTTTAATAAAAAATATATTACTTAATTCATAACTCTATTTACAATTTTATTGTACGTTAAAAAAATCATAATCATAATTAAAGAGAGCAAAATTATAAAATTCAAAATGCTATACGATCTAATGTTAAACTTTACTAAAATTATCATTACAAATACACAAAAATTTTCTTTCTAAATTTCAACAATCTAATGGCACTCAAAGTACAACTACGCAGTTCTTGACGCTAGATGTTTATTCTCCTTGCCAACAGCTTCCGCAACTGATTTGTAACCATCTTTAATTAGCAATTCCGCGAGTTCTCTCTTTATTTTTGTGACAACCGGTGGTCCATGGTACGCAAACGATGTGTAGATCTGTACGAGTGAAGCACCAGCCTTTATTTTCTCGTAGGCGCCCGCGCCATCGAAAATACCACCTGCACCGATTATCGGCAGTTTACCATCCGTTAGCCTATGCATGTTAGCAATCATCCTGGTAGACATTTCAGCAAGTGGAATGCCACTTAATCCTCCTGTTTCATCCTTGTGCTAGAAAAAAAAAGAATAATTTTAGTTTTTGTTTTAACTAGTTATAAAATTATTCAAGACAATAAATATGTACAACACTTACAGCACTCTGGAGATTATCCCTACTCAAGGTAGTATTGGAGACGACGATTCCATCAACACGGCTCTTCTTTGCAAGCACTACCTCGGCTATATCACGCTGCTCCTCTACCGTGAGATCTGGTGCGATTTTTAGTAGTAAAGGTGGCCTACGCTCGGTACGGTGGCGCGCTTCATTTACTCTGATAAGCAGCTCCTCTAATTCCTGTTTAGCTTGCAAGCTTCGTAGTCCTGGTGTGTTTGGACTCGAGACGTTCACGACGAAATAGTCGGCTACGTCGGAAAAGCGTAGCACACCTTCGGAGTAATCTCGAGCCGCATCACTCGACGTTTTGTTCTTGCCCAAATTGACGCCAATCACACCTTGGAAGCCAGAGTTTTTCAGCTCAACTAGCCGGTTGTGTACGACTTCGTGGCCTTCGCTGTTAAAGCCGTAACGGTTGATCAGAGCACGGTCTTCGAGTAGTCGGAAAACCCGAGGTTTTGGATTGCCTGGCTGCGGTTCTGGAGTTACCGAACCTGAAATTATATCATATTTGTAACAAATTCTATTTTAAAACTTGTTTATATTTTTTGTAAAAGTTAAATTATCTTAAGTTTTTTTAACTTATCACAAATGATACAATGAACTGTATTTATTTTTATGCTTTTTATCATTTGAGAATTATAGAATGATATTTATACACAAGTGTAAAAACATTAATAAGATTAAATAAAATCAAAATATAAAATGTATCTATAAATATTATAACAAATACACAACATTGTGCAACTTGAAGTAAAATAAAATGTTTGTAATTAAATGAAATAAATAAATTAAAAAAATTAAGCAAAATAAAATCAATAATCAGTACTAACTACAAAAACAAAAAAAATACCTATTTCCACAAATCCAAAGCCTATTTTATGGAGACCCTCGACAGCCTCTGCATGCTTATCAAATCCTGCAGCCATACCAAGAGGATTATTAAATTCAAGATTCCACAAAGTTGTCTTGAGAGCTGGTGGATCAACTGTTTTTTGAGATGGCACCAAGCCAAATTTAGCAGAATTCACTGCAATTTTATGGGCCAGTTCTGGATCAACAAAGCGAACCAGTGGCATGGCAACGTTTTCATAAAATTTCTCTTCTCCATTATATAAGGAGTATGCAGTAAAAAATATGGTTGCTCCGCTTGTGACTCCCAGTAATGATTGAAATTTTCTCCAGTTACCAAAACCTTCAATTCTGGCTCGAGCCATTGCCTTTGTGAAACTGAAAGATTTTTGCAATGTATTAATAGTGAAGTAAGTGAGAAAACATGAATATTAATGGTTGATGATTGTGAATGTAATTTCGATAAGTTTAATCTATTTTACGACTTACTCGTCAATTTCAGCGAAGTTCAATGAAAGACTTTCCTTGTTTAAACATTTTTAAACTCACTATCGCACTTTATTTACATAATAAGGTTATGTTTTTTGCTATGTTTTTGTTTTAGCGCTAACGTCTGTCTAGGGATTTTAGCTTGCAGTACTTTTTGGGGGATAAGTATAAAATTATAGGTGTACAGACTGCGAAAGATTTAAAGGTATTTTTAAATAACACCTTTAAATAAGTCTTTAATTATTTTTTAAATGTTCAATTGGTTATTATTAAACTCTTATAAATAAACCTTCATAAAAATTATAAATTTTTTGTACAATGAGTCAAAACAGTTCATCAATAATTGTAAGTGTAAGGAATTGATATGAATTGTAGAAATCCCCATATGATTTTCGTATAGAATGTTTTGTTCGTCTGCAAGAGGGTGTAAATAAACATAACCTTAGTAAAAAGGACAAATATAGAAAATAGAATTTACCTTAGGAATTTGTTTGTAAATAAATGGCATCATGTGTTTTAAATTTTACATGATTTAAACAAAATTTTTAAAAGACTTCAAAAAATGTATAGAAAAAATAATTTTGTTATAAATATAAAAGAAAATGGAAAAATACTTGGATTATCTCAACTATGATAAAAATTGCAAATTATAATTTGCTCATGTTATTTTTAAAATATGGCAAAAATACAATGGTCTTTGATAAGAAGACCACAGTTTCAATGGTAAAGTTTTTATTCATACTTAAAAATACTTGCAAAATTCATGTCATATACTAACATCTTTTCTTTACAGGCTCAATTTTCGTCAAATGACATTTCGTTTTCGAACAACATTCAAAACCTTATTTTACAATCATTACTTCGACTGGAGTTATGCTTGCGATACTTTATTAGAACCAATTTTATGGTTTGTAGAAAATTTTACAGCCGTTCTTGGAAAGGTAAAAAATTAGAAATGTTTCACTATACTCTTTAAGATTTAAACATTTTTTAAAAATAATCTTAATTGCATAGGTATTCGTAGTAATGGTCACTCTACTGACAGCCCTTATTGTTTACATAGCCTACTATGTAGGTCTACCTTGGTGGTTAGAAAGAAATCCAGGATTTACAGTTTTTTTGCTAGTCTTTGGAAATTATTTATTAGTTAATGTATGCTTTCATTATTATATGGGAGTCAAGGTACCAGCTGGTTACCCACCAAAGGGAGGCCTAATTCCTGAGGCTGTTAGTATTTGTAAGAAATGTATTAAACCAAAACCACCAAGGACACATCATTGTTCTGTTTGCAATAAATGCATTCTCAAAATGGATCATCACTGCCGTATCCTTTTTTATAAAAATAATTAAATAACTTCAATTGTAAATCATAATCACTAAATTTCTTTAACAAAACATTAGCTTGGCTCAACAATTGTGTTGGTTACTATAATCATAGGTACTTTTTTCAGTATATGGTTTATACAGTAGTTGGAATTTTATTTATTATAGTTTTTGGAATCCAACTGGCATATGAAGAATTTTTTCTTTCACCTGAACCAGAACTAGAAGGTCATCCTGTTCGTATTAATAATTCAGAAATCATTCCAGTAGTAAGAAGATACTTTTATTAATAATCTAATAATTTCTTTTTAAAGTATTATATTGCATTTTCATGATTTTTAATGAAATTTTGTTGTTTGCAGCCAGAATCTTTTGATAATCTTAGTTTAGAAGAAAGAGAAGAAATTACTAGACAAGCTGCTGAAAGAAAAGAAAACGAGTATAAGCGGAAATTAATAATTTTAGCAGCTTTCATTTCTGTTGCAACCTTGATATCTCTGGGTGCTTTAACATTATGGCATGCTAGATTAATTACAAGAGGAGAGACAAGTATCGAAGGTCATATCAATTCTTCCTTAGAAAAAAAGTTCAAAGCTCAAGGCAAAAAATACAAAAATCCATACAATTTTGGACCAAAAGAAAATTGGAGACTCTTTTTAGGATTAAAGGGCAGGTAATGCTTTCATTTTTTTCTCTTAATTTTTGCATGTTTTTAATCAATTTAATAAAAAATAAAAAAAAAATTCCTTTAATTTTTGTTTGCTTAGAAACTGGTGGTATGTTCTGTTTCCATCATCTCACCAACCATATGGAAATGGTTTACTGTGGGATTCAGTAGATAATGAAAAGATATCTTGACTGGATGTATAAGTGAACGTAAATGTTTCATGTTAAACATCGATTACTATATTAAAAAATCTATATAATATTTTTATTACAGCTGAATTGTGATATAATATTAATTATGAATTTTAATCAAAACTAAAAATCTTAAAAAAATTAAGATGCAAAACTTTCTTCAGAATAAAAATAAATAATGTTTTTCTATTTTTTTGTTCAACATTATTAAAAACCTTTAACGCTCCATACTTTTTCTGACAATGACAAAAAAATCATCCAAATTGTCTATGTTCAATAAACAATTTTTTTTTTTTGAGACATCAAATTTTACCGACATATAAAATTATCCTCTCAATTTACTTCGTTAGTATTTTCAAATTAAAAACTTTAAAAAAATCAAAAATATTAAAAAAAAAATTCAAATTTTTATAATAAACATAAATCGAATTTAAATATCCAATTTTCCAATTAAAAATTAAAAGACAGATGCCGCTCACGCATTATATATATATAGAGTGCAGTTGAATTCTAGGAAGCAGAGGATAAACTACACAGACGACAGACATACACTTATACAGCCGTTTAGTTTACTCTGCGACGGTTAAAGAACCGCATGTTAAAAAAAGAGAGCAATATACCCGGAGTTTAACAGCGTGTGTGTTAAAGAAGGAGAGAAAATAAGCGTGAGACTCTATACTACCATAGGCGTCTTTCTGGCGGTAAGTAAGTATATAGTTTGAGAACCCGCCCTTACATTCTCCTGCGTTAACCTGCGATGCAGCCACCATCTTCCCTCCTCCGTTAGGTCCAGTAGTCCAGTATCCTCTTGCCTGTAGTCACGAATGCTACGTTGCCTTAGCTGCAGGAAGAGAGTACTAGGTAATCTTATGAAAAAAAGACGCACACCAAGTTTTGACGCGACTGCGAATAGTCGCGTCCGTAAATACGTCTTCCCCAGAGCAATTAGAATAATAAAAGCCGGGCCACCGAGGTAGATCTTAGATTATACGCACACTCGTGGATATTCACGTTTGATTGTTCGATTGATAAAGAGAAAAGATGACTCTTGAAGAAGGACAGGTTCCTAGTTATTTTACCGAGTCCCAGGAGGAAGCTATTAAAGACATCATCTTTGCTTCTGAGATGTAAGTAAAAATTTGACATATTCACCATATATTAATCATGTGACCAAATATTTTTTTACGAAAAAAATCTCATTATATTAGCACCACGATTTCTAACCTCTCTTTCTCCCTCGTCGCTATATCTATTCGACGTTCCTCCCCCCTCCCCCTTTTTCTCCTTTCCTCTCATCACCCAACATACGGCCTTGAATCGCAATTAAGTTTGCATCATCCTTGCTAATTCTCTCAAGATCGTCATTTTCATCCTGACTAGTTCAACCTGGTTAACCGGCTGGTACCTAGAGGCTCTTCTTCACGCGTAAGGCGCCTTTTGTTTTCGATTTTTCCTTTTTTTCGCATGAATGAGCCCGTGGAGGGACGTCAGTAAAGGGAGGCTTTTCTTTCTTGTTGAATACGTATACCTTTTTTTCCCCCCTCTCCCACCCCCACCAAGACCTTTTCCGGCCCTGGGACCGTCTCTCACTATCTCACTTGCTCTCTTTCTTTATGGGTATATACATCATAGGTATAGTGTAAAGGGACTTTTCTTTTACCCTCGCAAAGATACTCTTCTTTGTTGTATTGCTACCGAAAAAATCTGGTCCACGCGTTGTGTGTGTGTACGTATGTATGTATACACCCGCATCTCTAAAAATTGGGCCTTTTTTATTCTTCTTGCGAGCTATTGTTGGAAGGGTCGTTGGGAACTTTGGTTTTCGCGTTTTTCTACCAGGCAACGTAAAGTTCTTTTTTTTTTTTATATTTGCTGAAATTTGACGACGTAGGTAAATACTTGTAGGATATTTGCGTTCGGGTCGTACGAAACTGGGGTGTGTTAGTAACACGTGTCGCTATTTTATATTGCATCACAATATTTCATCGAAATGAAGAGAATATTTCATATAAGAAAACATTTTATTAATTTAATTATTAGATAACTATTGATTGATATTTGGACAATTTTTTTTTTATCTTTTTTGATGTAATTTTGTATTTTTGTAAATATGATAAAATAATTTTTAATTTTAAATTATTTGTACTTATAGTGAAATGGATCCCTCAATGCAGTTTTCGCTTTCTGGCTTGGAAGCAAATCTAAGCCAAGAATATAAATTTGGAAATTGTGGGCCATATATTGATCAAAATAACATACCGGAAGATAATAAAATGGCTGTCTTTCAACCACAAGTAGCTGTACATCAAATCACCCATCAAATAACCCAAACTCCAATTCTAGGAAAAGAGGAATTTGCTGGGCAATTTGAATTCAAATTAGTTTTGAATCCTACTAACAGCGGAAAACATTGGGTTGTAAGTAGTAAAGTTTTTTTTTAACATTATTATTATATTGCATTTTAATTTCTACAGTAATTAATATGTCACTTGTTTTGATATTTTTTTATTGGTTTTGAATTTGTAAATTTTGATTTGATATTCTTTACAGCATAATAAAAGTAAAAAGAATAATTATTGAGAAATAAAAATTATAACTTGCAAATGTTGTATTAAAAGATTATCAATTTTATAGCTGCCTGTAATAATATTGCTTAATTTATTGAAAATAATTAAAAAAATACAATCCTAATATATACTTTTCCTTTTACACAGTATTCTGAAACCCTATCAAAAGTTTTCATCAACATGGATCAAGTGCTGCCCGTGCAATTTCAATGGACACCGATTGTTGATGGATTATGGGTACGAGCAACAATGGTTTATAAATTAGATCAACATAGGTCTCAACCTGTTGTTAGATGCCATAACCATATGGCACCTGACAATGCCAGTAATAGAAACATTGACCAGCGTCAAATTAAACATGTTGTAAGGTGTTTACATAGTACAAGCACCTATGAAGAATCAAGTACTGGACATTTATCTGTTCTTACTCCTTTGGGAACGCCAGAAGCAGGCGTAGATAATGTCCCAATGGACTTCAAGTTCTGTTGTAAGAATTCCTGTGCGTCTGGTATGAACCGAAGATCAACCGAAATCATTTTCACATTAGAAAATGATCAAAGTGTAATTCTAGGACGTAGGAAATTAGAAGTACGAGTTTGCAGTTGTCCTAAAAGGGATAAAGAAAAAGAAGAGTCAGAAGTAGGCAATAGTTCATCCATTGGAATACCAGCAGGTAAAAAAAGAAAATTAATAAAAACTGAATCAATGAATCCCCCACCAGGAAAGAAAATTGCCACAGACAATAAAGTATATAATATCAATTTTAATATTCTTGGTAAAGAGAACGCTAATTTAATTATACAATATGCTTACAATCTTATGGCTGGAGGAGCTATGAAGAATGGTAATGCTGAGCCATATAAACCATATTTAGAAGAATTGTCAAGGAAACATTTTTAAAACTTTTTGTAAAACCAGCCTAAATTACTTATTTATAGTTTTATATTGAAAAAAAAAAATAGTTTTTAAATGTATTGCATACATGAATAAAAACTAAAATTTGGAATTTTTTACTTCTAACATTAATTTTCCAAAAATTAAAAAAAAAAAATTTTTATTAAAATTTTATTGTATGCATAAAGTTAATGAAAATATTGGAGTTGTTTATAATTGATGTGCATGATTTTGTTATAACTTTTTTTAATACTATGATTATATAAAACGTAATTACACGTACATTGCAATAAAAAAAATTTGACTATGATAGTTTTAAGTTAAATACATTTGTAATATTGTGTAAGTCATTTTTTTATGTTTTATAATGATTACCTATTGTATGATTTCAATAATCAACAAGATAAATTCATCTGTCCATGTTAAGACAACGTTATACTTCAATAAAAAATTTTATTATTGACTTTTTAATATAACTTGTGCTGTACATTTTTCTTATCACACTTTAATACATCCTCCCTCTATAGTTTGTTCAACAAGTGAAATGGTGACGGAGGAAGCTACAATTTTTTCTGATAAATTAATAATTTGATTTGGTAAAAGTTCAAATGGTTCATGTAAACTGATAACTTCTTTTTTAAAATTGATTTCTGTTCCATTTTCGGCTTTTCCATGCATATTCCATTGCCACCTGTTGCCACAGTTTCTTTCTCCACTAGATATCCATAAGCTATTGTTCAGGTTCTAAAATAATTTTTTTTTTTTCAACTTAAATCTATTCATAAATATTAAGAAAAAATTGCTTAATTCATTACTTTTAGTGCAGCGATAGCATTAAGACAAAAAGCAATATAAATAGCTGTTGTTTGAGCCTAATGAGCATGCATTTACAAGTTGCAGGTACCTTCCATAGAAAACAATAAGATTAGCATGATCCAAATGGAGAAAAGGTTCAATAGAGAAATAACAACAGACCAGTAACAAGCTAAGTACCAGGTATAATTTTCAAGACACTTGGTACCAATGAAGGATGAATAGCTTTAGTGTTATGTTAGAACAATAGCAGGAAAATTAAAGCTCCAACGTGGTCAACGAAAAAATGACCCTATACCCTAAATCTAAGGATATATTACTTACCTGCATAAAGAAAATCTGATCATTACGATGCAGTACATAAAGACCCTTAGACTGAAAAGGAAAGGGCAAAGGTAAACTTATGGTCTCCCTATAAAAGTGGACAAAAGGACCTTCATGCCTAATTCCCAAATGCTGCATCAATCTAGCAGATGTAAGTGGTTCTCGACAGTCGTCTCGATCACGTAACGGACAGCACAATCTCTCTACGTCCTCTCCTCCAACAGATTCAAAGGAACCACCCCAAATCGGTGTCTGAGGTACACTTAATTGCGATCCAGATCGATCGGTACCAGCACCATCATCATCATCTTCATCATCGTCTCTACCTGCTCGACATAATTCACCTGTGCTTGCTGATTTACGACGATCGTGGAGTCGAAGTAGCCAAGGTCGTGTTTCGCAACCTGCGGCTGGTAGGGATTCTGTCGAAGCGTTTCGGCTACCACCTAGCAATCGGGATAGTAATCTACGACGTGCTGGTCTAATTATACGATCGGGTTCTGGCTCGTTTAATTCACGTTTTGACGAACCAAATATACTGTATCGCAATGATCGAGCCTAAAATTAATTTATTTTTTATATAGATATTTGTTTGTAATTATAGCTCATCAAGTAATATTGTAATAAGTAGCTCATTATTATTTCTTTTTATCAAAAAATCGGTATATTGATATACCGATTAATTTACAAATAAGAAAGAAAAAAAGATAAAATTCATAAACAAACCGGCATACGATTATCATTATCCTTGATTAAAACTGGATCAAGAAGTGCTTCGGCTAAAGTACGATGTGACGTATCGGCAAGTAAACATCTACCACGACCAAGTCTTACACGACATACCGGACACCTTGAATTTTTCGGTCTACAACTGCAGCATAATAGATGTCCATGGACACATTGTGATACAGGTGGTGCTGCACTTTCAAGGCATACCGGACACTCGAGTGCTCTTACTATACCTGATACTGCACGTACTAATTTACGAGCAACTTCTGGTAATGGACCTTCCAATGGTGGTGGTGTGTTGATCTGTAAATGTGATCGGTTATGATTTTTTTTATCTGTGGTGAAAATTTAATTAGTCTAGATGGTAAATAAATGATGTATGTGCACGTATTAATTAATAAATGGTAACTATATGTGAGTCTCAATTTAGAAGGGAAAGAAAAGCTGTTTTTTTTTTTTAATTTTTTATAAGCGAGTATAGCCGCTATAAGTACGAAATACACATTATTATGTTTCTGCTAAAAGATATACACACATAAACTTTACTTTATGTGTACTTTAACTTTACTTATAAACCACCTGTTACATATTGCGATATATACATACACATCAATGAATCATCAACTTTTATAACAGCGCTGTATATATCCCAACACTCAAACATATCAATCAAACGATATTACCCCTCTTTCAATCATCAAACGATGTACAAAGTATAACTACTTATATAAATAAATCAAGGCTCACATTATGATCGTCCTTCTCTTCCAGGCAAGAAAAATTGGCATTGATCTCGGATTGTGATTTTGGTGGTCGCCGCCATACGCTAAGACTCACGCGATCGTTTTTACCGATCAATCGGCCGATTGCTTTCATTTCTAATCCAAGAACATCTTGACCATCGATTTCCAGTAGACAATCACCTGACCTGTTTATATTGCATGTTCTTTTTTATATGTTTTTTTACAAATTTATCATAAATGTATTTGTAATAATTTTTAAATTATTTAAAGTATAATTGACAAAAATTGGTTCATTGAAATACCTTAATCCTGATATTTCTGCGCTACTTTGACTATCAACTGATTCTATCCAAGGATAAGGATCCCATTTTGATCTGACCAAATGAAATCCATGTGATTTTTTTCCCTTAGCTGTTACGTTTAAATTATCATTATCAAGTATCACTTCTTCTCTTCCTATAGCTATTATGGGTTCGTTAAAGTTTACTCGATTTTCTTCGTCGTTATTCATTTTTCATTAATTAAAATATATTTAACAATTCGTTCATTGATAAATGTAAAAATAAACTAATAAATCTTTTTAGATTAAATAGTAATCCTTTTTTTATTACACTTATAAACACTTTCACATATTATTTCACCATCAAAACACAATATTAAATAATAAAATTACAGCAAAGCACATATACACATACAATAAATCAGCAAACAAATAACATTAACAAACTAATTTAAAAAAATAATCATTATTTAAAAATAACAAACACGACATTACGATCAGCCGATCGTCTCAAGCAGACTGAAAGTAAAAAAAGGCAAGTGCTCGCTATTTCGACCACTCAATCAAGTAGAAGTAAAAGTCTCGTGCGCTTACCTTCACCTGAATTTACAATTCGTGGCCTTGACAGTAGGACCTGCGGCGGCAAAAAAAAAAGAGAGAATCATCGCTCGAGGCGTTTCGCTGACTGAGTATACATTCGCACACGTGTGTGTAATCATCACTTTGTCAGAGCCGACTTGAGATGAAGGTTGATTTGTATTAAAAGTTTATAGACACAAGGTGCTTTTTATTCAAGTTTTTATCTCATTTATTAAGCAATTTTTTATTTTTATTTTTTATTTTTTCAATAACGATTTATGGGTGATATTATAAGAATATGATAAAATAGATTTTTTGTTAAAAATTTTTAAAATATTAATTAAATTTTAATATTTTTATATAAGTTGGCAAATTTTCGTACTCAAAAGAAAGAAAGAAAGGAAAGTTGCTTGTAAAAAGTTTAATACTCAACTGACGTAAATCTCCAACCGAGGAGCTACTGTGCGTCCCGATATAAAAATACATATTCTCCTCTCTCGTGAATAATAAACGGTTTATTAACAAGCTACCAAGAAACACCCTATTTTTTACGCTATCCCCTATCGATTAATAAAATTACACTTGACGATTTCAACTGAAACTTACCCTTACCCCAGAGATTCATCGTATTATACATTGTTATATGTATATTAGTCTGCGTAAAAATAAAAGCGTTGAAGACTCAAGTGTAATAAAAGTTACTTCAGTTGGATCATATCGTCTCTTAGTCGACACATTCTTATAACATTTTTTTTTATATTTATAAATCTTCTAAAAATTGAATTTAAAATTAAAAAACATAAAATTTAATAGTAATGACAAATAATGACGAAACTTGCCTACATGGTATTATTCACAAAAATTTAAATTTACAACCAAATTAAAAAAAAAAAAAAAACATAATATATTAATTGAAAGGATACATTATAATCGTAGATATGGAATGGGCCATAGGTCTAAATCGTACGTGTCTACGATTAATAGGTGCTTGGCCTGACGACGACGACGATAGACAGCATAAAACAAAGTTTTACGATACATTAATTATGCCTCTACTAGCTTTATCGATGATCTTCTTCGTGTTTATCCCTCAAATGTATGCACTGCCATTGGTAAGCGATGATCTTGCTTTGATTATCGATAATATTTTAACAAGTAGTCCTACTCTCATTGGTTCCTCAAAATTTGCTATATTATGGTTCAACAAAGAAGGTAATTAACATTATTTTTTAATGTTTTATGTGATTATTTTTTTAATTTTTATTATTTTTATATATTTAAGTTTTGAGGCCGGTTGTAAGTATGGTTCAAGAGGATTGGCTGAGGAACGATAAGGAAGAATGGGAACGTAAAATAATGAGAAGATCAGCATTTATAGGGAAATCATTTACAGCTGCTGGTTTTATTTTGGTGCCAATTAGTTATTTGGGATTTTCTTTTGCACCATTTTTTGGATTAGATATGCGTCTTGCTACAAACTTTACAAATCATGGCAAATATCCTTTGATTTTTCAAACTTACTATCCATTCGATTATTCAAAAAATTTAATTTTTGAACTTACATTATTTTCACAATTATTTGGTGGTTTATTTGTTGCATTGTCAGCAACTGTAATGCCTGATCATTATTTTGAATTTTTGGTTTATCACTTGAGTGGACAATTCCAGATTCTTGGTACGAAACTTGAAAACTTGTTCGATAGCGATGTTGATAAAAATACATTTCGCAAACATTTGGGTGTTTGCATCGATCGACATGCACATCTTATGGAGTGAGTAGTTAATGTTATAGAAAAGAAATGTGTTATTTTTGTGTTAGATAAATTTTAATATTATTATATGTTATAGAATGGTAACAATTGTGGAAGATGCATTTACATTTATAATTATGAATCAAGTTTTGTCATTGTATATTTATGCTGGTTGTAATGGAATACGTATTATTCTCGTAAGAAATTTATTTATTTTTTATCATTATTTTTTTATAAAAAAAAAATATATATATATTAACGAAATAAATATTTTAAATTAGCCATTTACAGATCAGTCTAGGGAGACTACGTTGATTGAAATAATTGTAATGGCATCTTTTTTCGTTTCGGTAACAACTTTTACATTTGCTAATTGCTTGGCGAGTGAAATATTGACTAATCACGTAAGAAAAATCAATTATTTTTAACTATCAAAACTTAATTTTATGATTAATTTTGTCTTTAATTTTATCTTTACTTTAGACTTTAGAGATATCTGAAAAAATTTACAATAGCAATTGGTATTTATTTCCTGAGTTACCAAGACGAGATCTTGTTGTAATGATGGCAATGACAAAACAACCAAATAAATTAACAGCTGGAAAATTAATGGATCTCTCTTTGTCAAATTTTTGCTTGGTAAGTCACGAATAACGACAACAATAATATTCAATAATAAGTTGATATGAAATTTTTAAATAATTTTCTTACTGTTTTCAGATTCTCAAATCGATTGTTGGATACATATCTGTGCTTTTAGCAGCTTTAACTAGACAGTAATTTATATACGTATGCTAACTAAGAAAGAGTTAAAATCTGTAGAGTTGAATTTTGACCAAAATTAGAGAAACAATGTTCTTTATTACTCAAATAAATGTAAACTTTTGAGAAATAACGACCTCTTTTCTAAGTTTAAACAAAATTTAATTCTTAATATTCTGACACTTTCTTATTACAATGCATTCAACATGTCTGTTAAAATAAAAACTGTGTATTCTAAAAAGACGTTGATTTTTATTACATTTTTTTTTTATTACGCGGCGTCTATTGTTTAATAGTAATTATAACATAATTTCAAATAAAATTTTTGATAAACGTATATTATACTGTTTAATAATAGAATCACTATAGGTAGTTTAATATTTTAAAATAATTAATAATAATACTCGTTAAATTTTGATACTTGAAAAAACAAAGTGTAGTGATTCATAGAAAGTTTATCGTACAACTGTCGTACATTTTTGTCGCATTCTCACGTCCCGTAAAAAAAAAAAAAGTTTCTTCTTTATTAAATTATGCAGTAATAACAGCTATCAAGAGACGCATATATTCAATTTCTTCCCTTACTTATTTTCCCCTATATCGACTGCTTATAAATAATAGCTATGATGAAAGTGACTGTCGCTTCGTCAACTCCCTTTTACCGCAGATTCTCCATTAATATACATTAACAGTGCGTATAAGTGTCGAGGAGAATTCCAGTGTAATAAAAAAGTTTTATTTTGTTGCGATTATTATTATACGTTTCATAGCTGACAAATCATCTGAAAAATAAAAATTCAAAATTAGGAAAAAGTATCATAAAATCTAATAATTATGAAAAACAATAATGAAACTTGCGTGCAAGGTATATTAACAAAAAAATTTTCAATTTACAATCAAGTTTAAATAATAAAAAAAATATAAAGCCTTGAGTGCGTAAAATGATAAATTGAAATTATAGATATGAAATGGGCCATTGGACTGAATCGTGCAAGTCTTCGTCTAATAGGTGCCTGGCCTCATGACGACGATGATAATAAGCAACCACAGCATAAAACAAAGTTGTACGACACATTGACTATTCCGCTGATGGTCCTGACAATGTTCTGGTTTGTCTTGCTCCCCCAAATGTATGCACTGCCATTGGTAAGCAGCAATTTCCCTTTGGTCATCGATAATGTCATGTCTAGTTGTCCAGCTCTTACCAGCTGCACGAAACTTGCTACGTTTTGGTTCGGTAAAGATGGTGAGTAATACGATTATAAATTTATATTAAATTGTAATTTTTACCATTAAAAATTAAGTGCATTTTGTTTTTCAAATTTGCTGTTAATTGAAAAAAAAAAAAGCTCTGAAACCAGTAGTAAATTCAATGCAAGAGGATTGGTTGCGAGATAAACAGGAATGGGAACGTAAAGTGATGAGAAAATCGGCATTTATTGGAAAATCATTCACAACCGGTGGTTACCTTTTTGTAATGGTTACTTACGCGGGATACGCTTTTCTTCCAGTCCTGGGTTTGGATATGCGTCTGGTTACCAATATAACGGATTACGGATGCCATCCCTTGGTCGTCCAATCCTACTATCCCTTTAACTATGCAAGAAATGAATTGATTTTTGAGCTGATTTGGTTGTCACAATTTCTCGCCTGTACGATGATATCAATAGCGATGGCTGTGCCGGACAATTATTTTGGAATTTTGGTCTTTCACTTGAGCGGACAATTTGAAATTCTTGGGTCTAGGATGGAAAATTTGTTTCAACCTGATGATAGTAAAGAAATATTTATTAGAATGTTGAAAGATTGTACTAATAGACATGTGCATTTAATGAAGCGAGTATAAACTTTTGATACAAAAATATAATTAATTTAGAAAATTTAATAAATTTTTTTTTTTTTTAGTATGGTCCAGATTGTTGAAAAATCGTTTACCTATACAATCTTCAATCAAATTTTATGCTTATGCGGTTTGTCGTGTTGCGTCGGTTTTCGTATTTTATATGTAAGTTTGAGAACGAAATTAAGTTTATTAGAAAATATTTTTTAATTATTTCAGTACAATTTGATAAAATGAAATTTTGTAATTCAGGCATTTAATAATCCAGATGAACCGATTTCTTTTATACAAATTGCGTTTTGGTTTGGTGGTTTAATTTTTATCATGATGTTCACACTTACGGATTGTACAGCAAGTGAGATTTTGGCTCAGCAAGTAAGTTTACAAGTTTTTTTCCTTCAAAGCCCATAGAATAAATTTATTTTTATTTTAAATTAGATTTCAGAATTACTCAGAAATATTTACAACAGCAAATGGTATTTATTTCCTGGACTACCAACACGTGATCTTACAATTATGATGGCGATTTCAAAAAAACCCGTGAGATTGACAGCAGGCAAATTTATTTATTTGTCATTGGCATCCTATTGCTCTGTTAGTATAGTTTTAAACATTTTATATTTTATAACTTGGAATATTTAACGATTCTATTTTATTTTATGATTTTTAGATTATAAAAACAATTGCTGGATACATATCTGTCCTTCTCGCAGTTGGTGGTCAATGAACCAATGAGTAATACAAGTCACATTTGTTGATATTGCAAAACTAAATTTATTCAAGTGTAGTTTTAATTGAGATATAATAGCAATTATTAATAATACACGTTATGACAATTGAAAAGTTATTATGTACTTTTAAAAAAAAATGTTATGAAAATATCAAAATAAATATTTTCTTCACTGTTTATTTTTATAATTAATTTAACATTCATCTATTCTTTTTTCTTTAATTTTTATGTCATTTTTAAAATTTACCCACACATTGTTTGAATAATGTACTTTAACAATACTTTCAATAAAAAATCTCTAATTGTATTACATTTTTCGTTTAACGTCATAAAATACGTTAAATAAAAGCAAATTTTCTCGCATTTATAAAGCAAAAAGATTTTGAACTTTTAACAAAAAAAAGAATCAAATTGTTCAGAACAGAAGTTACCCATAAGAAGTTTGACGCTCAACTGACGTGTACATCCCCACCATATAACCGAGAAAACGACTTTCTTCTCTCTCTTGAATTATATAGCATATAATAACGGCTTACTAGGAGACGCGCATATTCTTACTTCATTTCTAAACGAGCTGAAATTACACTTGACGATTTCAACTGAAACTTACCCTTCCCCTGAGATTCATCATATTATACATTGTTATATATCAGTCTGCGTAAAAATGCCGTTGAAGACTCAAGGGTAATAAAAAAGTTACATTAGTTGTATCATAACGTTTCTTTGTCGACACTTTCCCATAACTTGTATCTATATAAATCATCTGAAAAATATTGTTAAATTTAGAAGATAATACTATAAAATGTTGAATAATAAAAATAACGATAAAACTCGCCTTCAGGGTAACAAATAAGAGATTTAATTTACAATTCAATTAAAAAAAAATCAAAAGTAATGTATCAAAATTGTAGATTTGAAATGGGCCATTGGGTTAAATCGTGCAAGCTTGCGATTGATTGGTGCTTGGCCTGGCGATAACGACAAAAAATTGTACCATACTTTGATTATGCCATTGATGATATTGGCGATGTTCTGGTTTATGTTTTTGCCTCAAATGTACGCTCTGCCATTGGTAAGCGACGATTTTGTCCTGGTCATCGATAATGTCATGGCAAGCTGGCCTGCTCTTATCAACTGCTTAAAGCTCGCTATATTTTGGCTAAACAAAGATGGTAAGTAATAATAGTAATAATTATAAATGTAATCCGATTCAATAATAATTTTTTAAATTTAAGAGCTTACATTAATTTTTTAATATATTTCATACAATACGTAAAAAGCATTAAGACCGGTTGTACGTACGGTTGAAGAAGATTGGTTACGGGACAAACACGATTGGGAACTCAAAGTGATGAAGAAAGTGGCTTTTATTGGAAAATTATTTACAGCTGCTGGTTTTTTTCTTTTGTCAGTCAGTTATTCATGCTACTCCTTAGCTCCGTTTTTAGGACTGAACATCCGTATAGTTACAAATATTACGGATTATGGATGGCATCCTCTGCTTCTCCAGTCCTACTATCCATTTGATTATTCAAAAAATGAATTGATTTTTGAGCTGATTTGGTTTTCGCAATTCATTGCCTGTGCAATGATGGCAGTAGCGATGGCAGTGCCAGACAACTATTTTGGAATTTTGGTGTTCCACTTGAGCGGACAATTTGAAATTCTTGGATCTGGGATGGAAAATTTGTTTCAGTCTGATGAAGATAATGAAATGTTTAGCAGGAAATTGAAAGTTTGTATTAATCGACATGTGCATCTGAACAAGTGAGTAAAGTTGTATTTTTACGATTTATAAAACGTAGTTTAATTTAATATAATTTAATTTTGTTTATTTTAGAATGGTCGAAATAGTTGAACGATCGTTTAGTTTCGTAATTTTTAATCAAATTTTATGCTTATTTAATTTTGCTTGTTGCGTCGGTTATCGTATTATGTATGTAAGTATAACAAATTAAATCATTGATATACGAATAATATTTTTTAAAGATGTGCGTTAACAAAATGAAATTTTGCGATGTAGGCATTTAAAAATCCGAGCGAAAAAGTGCCATTGCTTCAATTCTTAAATTTGTTTGGTGCTTTAATTTTTATCATGATGTTCACACTTACAGATTGTACAGCGAGTGAGATCTTGGCTCATCAAGTAAGTTTGCATCTTTTTTTTTTTCATATTAAATTTTTTCTTAACACTCCGTGTGCAATGCTCCATTTTACTTTATAATTTTGCGTATGCAAAATTATAAAATCGAGTTTTACGTATACATCGTGTCAAAAAATACGATTAGATATAAAAAATAGTTTCTTGCTTCGTATGAACATTTCAATGTTACATGAGACAATTATTAATATTTTTTTAATTGTCTTACACAACAATAACTTTTTCACATTCCGTGCTTAAAGTTCGGTTTTACGCACGCTTTGCAAATAATGCATATTATATGCAAAACCGAGCTTCTAGTGCGTCATATCGAAGTATAGACATTTACCACACCGCGTGCCAATGCGTAAAATATATTTTAACTTGTGACTATAAGTTTTTTTCTTACTTTCAGATGTCCGAATTACACAGCAAAATCTACAATAGCAAATGGTACAAATATCCTGGACTACCAACTCGTGATTTTATATTAATTATGGCAATATCAAGAAATCCCGCGAGATTGACTGCTGGAAAATTTGTATATCTGTCAATGGACACTTACTGCTCCGTAGGTTTCATTATTACCTTATAACTTCATTTTTGAATTAAAAATCATTTAACTTTTTTCTTCATTCTTATTTTTTAAGATCATAAAAACAATAGCTGGATACATATGCGCACTTTTTACAATTTCTGGCGAATAAAGCAACGGCTACCCAAGACACAAAAATTAAAATAATAAAATTATTTAACTTGAAAATAATTAGTAGATGTACATTTGTAGATCGCACAATCAGGCCCGGATTAAGGTTGGGGCTAGGGGGAGCTGCAGGCCCGGATTAAGGTGAGGGGGGGAGGGGGGAGAGGCTAGAGGGAGCTGCAGGCCCAGATTAAGGTGGGGGGGGGGGCTAGGAGAAGCTGCAGCCCTGGGCCCCAGCTCTAAGGGGGCCCTGGATTCGAAGAAAAGGTTTTAATTTTTTCTAACTCAATCTGGTCTAAACCCTAAGCAAAATAACTCCCGAAGACTCTGGGCGCTATCCCCAAAGTCATTAACCCCATGA
Organism: Leptomastidea abnormis; assembly: GCA_030522805.1. Taxonomy (NCBI): domain Eukaryota; kingdom Metazoa; phylum Arthropoda; class Insecta; order Hymenoptera; family Encyrtidae; genus Leptomastidea; species Leptomastidea abnormis. Next base: position 22,144 of record JAPYZE010000848.1, read on the forward strand.
ACCGAGGATGTAGCAAGGCCAAGCTCTCTTAGACGACACTATAGCTATATCCCGGATAGATACAGTATCGTCTTTGAGAGCTTGGCCACGATGCGCCCCGGGTTTGTGGGGTTAATGGCTTTGGGAATAGCTAGTGTCCTCTATAGTGGGGTTATTTGGATTATTTGGGGTTGGACATTGCCCCATCTTTTTAGGTTGTTACGCCCCTGCTGTTTACCTTTTGGCATTTTTAAGTAACTTTACATAACAAAGAATAATAATGTTAATTTAGACAATCAAATCGACCTTTTTTGGACACCTTGGTTTTTGAGGGGTTGGCTTCCTTATATTTTATGAAAGGGTAAGGGCCTAATTTCGGAACAGCCCTGGGCGCCAACATTTCTTAATCCGTGCCTGATCAGAATAGACAAGGCACAGTGCACACCTGTCAGTATTAAAATAATAAAGTCTTTTAACATGAAAATGTTGTCTTAATTAAAATAATTATAGTGGTAATTGAATGTAGCAGATGTATATTTGTAGATTTTGTGTCCTGACAATTATCAGGTTACTATTTATAAAAAATTTCTGTTCATGTTGCATTAGTTTTTGTATTTCATGTGTAAATGAGACTGAAACCGAATTTATGTTTATTATAAAAAATTTTCAAGTTATAATATTATTGTAAGTACATGTTTAGATAATGAAATTTTGAAATACGGGTATTTGATAATTGAGATGAACCGATTTCTTTTATCAAAATTGCGGTTTGATTTAGTGGTTTAATTTTTATCATGATGTTCACACTTACGGATTGTACAGCAAGTGAGATTTTGGCTCGGCAAGTAAGTTTACAAATTTTTTTCTATTGGAATCCGTGTAGTATAAATTCATTTCTATTTAAAATTAGATTTCAGAATTACTCAGCAAAATCTGCAATAGTAAATGGTACATGTTTCCTGGACTACCAACTCGTGATCTTACAATAATGATTTCGATTTCGAAGAAACCAGTAAGATTAACCACAGGCAAATTTAATATTTTGTCATCGGAATCTTGCAGTTCTATAAGTTCAGTTGCTAACATTGTCTATTTTATAACTTTTTACTTTCAATGATATTATTTTGTTAATATTTGTTCTATGATTTTTAGATTATAAAAACACTAGCTGGATACATATATATCCTTCTCACATTTGTCGATATTGCAAAACTAAAGTTATTGAAATAGTTTCAATTGAGATATAATAGCAATTATTAATAATACACGTTATGACAATTGAAAAGTTATTATATACTTTAAAAAAAAATGTTATAAAAATATCAAAATAAATATTTTCTTCACTGTTAATTTTCACAATTAATTTAACATTCATCTATTTTTTTTTTAACTTTTATGTAATTTTTAATAGAATTTCATATCGTTCGAATAATGTATTTCAACAATACTTTTAATAACAAATCTTTAATTTTATTATATTCGACATGTTTATAAAGCAAAAAGTTTTTTAAGTTTCAACAAAAGAAACTGAAATTGTTTATAACAGAAGTTACTCATAAGACGTTTGACGCTCAACTGTCGTACCTACATCCCCATAGTATAAGAAAAAGACTTTCTTCTCTCTCGTGAATTATGAAGTATATAATAAGGGCATATCAAGAAATGCGCATATTCCGACGTCTTACTTCATTTATAAACGAGCTGAAATTATACTTGACGATTTCAACTGAAACTTACCCTCTTCTCAGATTTATCGTATTAAACATTATTATATCAATGCGTAAGACAGTTGAAGATTCTAATGTTATAAAAAAGTTTCTTCAGTTGGATCGTAACGTCTTCTTGGTCAACACATTCCCATATCTTGTATCTTGCGTGTTTGTAAATCATCTGAAAAATAAAATTAAATTTAGAAAAAACAAGTACTAAAATGATAATAAAAAAATCTGATGATCAAGCTTGTCTTCAGGGTATCAAAAAAAAAAAAATTCAATTTACAATTACATTAAAAAAAAAATGTAAAAAATATAGCATTGAATAATAAGTAACGCATCAAAATTTTAGATATAGAATGGGCCATAGGGTTGAATCGTGCGTGTCTACGAATGATGGGCGCTTGGCCTGGCGAGGAACATTATAATCAGCAGGACAAAACAAAGTTGTACGATACTTTGATTATGCCACTTATGATCCTGGCGATGTTTTGCTTTGTGTTCCTGCCCCAAATGTATGCACTGCCATTGGTGAGTAACGATTTTGTTTTGGTCATCGACAACGTATTATCCAGCTGGCCTGCATTTATCAGCTGCACGAAACTCGCTATATTTTGGCTCAACAAAGATGGTAAGTGTAACTGAAATTATATAATCCGATGAAACTAATTATTTTTGATATTACATTTAATTTTAAGCTTTGAAACCAGTGGTGCGTTCACTGGAGGAGGATTGGCTGCACAGTAATAAGTGCGATTGGGAACGTGAAGTGATGAGAAAGGCAGCATTTATTGGAAAATCCTTCACGACTGGCAGCTATATCCTAGTGACCTGTAGTTGTTCGGGTTTTATTATCGCTCCGCTTTTTGGACTGGACATCCGCATCGTGTCGAATATCACTGATTACGGCTGGCATCCCTTAGTCTTTCAATCCTACTATCCATTTGATTACACAAAAAATATTATAATTTTTGAATTGATATGGTTATCGCAATTTCTTACCTGTGCAATGATGGCGATAACGTTTGCTGTACCACATACTTATTTTGAAACTCTGGTGTTTCACTTGAGTGGACAGTTTGAGATTCTTGGTGTTCGGATGGAAAATTTGTTTCAGCCTCATGATGACAGAGATATGTTCATGAAAAAGTTGAAAGTTTGTATTAATCGACATGTACATCTGATCAAGTAAGTATGCTACTGTTGATATGTTTAAATGTATAGTGTACTAAAAAATCTTGTGTAAATTGTTTAATTACATTTTTTTTTCGTATCGATAAACTAAATTATCTTATATTTTTTGTGGTAGAAGAAAAAAATTTTGTTTTCCAATTTAATTAACGATTCAAAATTCAGTACAGTGTACTTTAGAAAATATTTTTACACGAGAATAATTAATTTCATTTTCAATATAAATTTTATATGTTACTATCAATATTCATAAAATAATTTAATTGTATAGAAGGTAATAAATAAACACGAAAAAAATTTCTGTACTCTTCTCGAAATAAAGCACGTACACTAAATAATTACAATTATATACGATATATTTATTATTTTAGTATGATCCAGATTATTGAAAAATCATTTAGCTACACAATATTAAATCAAATTTTATGCTTAAGTGGTGGTGCCTGTTTCATTGGTTTCCGTATTTTATATGTAAGTTAGAGAATAATATTTTAATTATAATATTATAAAACTTTTTTAAAAAATAACGATTGTGTACACATTAAGAGGATAATAATTTACAATGGCAGGCATTTAAAAATCCAGACGAAGAAATTTCATTGATTCAAATTATGATTTATTTTGGTGGTTTAATTTTTACCTTTATGTTCACGTTTATGGATTGTACAGCAAGTGAAACCTTGGCTCAGCAAGTAAGTTTTATTTTTGTTTGATTGAAGCCCATAGTGCATAAATTTTATTTCTATTTAAAATTAGATTTCAGAATTACTTAACAAAATCTACAACAGCAAATGGTATCTATTTCCTGGACTACCAACTCGTGATCTTACAATTATGATGACAATATCAAGAAAACCTATAAAATTGACTGCTGGAAAATTTATCTACTTGTCATTGGCATCTTTTTGCTGTGTCAGTTTGTAGAACTATGTCTGATAGCTTAACACATTAAGTGATGTTATTGTAAAGATGATTATTCTTGTTTATAGATTGTTAAAACGATTGCTGGATATCTATCTGTACTCTTGACAATTGGTGATTAATGAGCCAAAATTACTAAATAAGGCACATCTAACGATATTGCAAAGTTATATATTTAAATAGTGTCTAATAAAATAATGGAAGCTAATTAATTTATTTATTTCAGAAATATATATCAAAATAAATGATACATTTATAATGAATTTTATAAAATAATTTTGTGTACTAATTTTTTTTTCAATCTTTTATTTTGTTCTTAAAGAAATTTTATTTTTGAAAAAAAAAAATTTCAATTTACTAAAAAAGTTCTTTTAATAATTTTTTATGTTTTCACAAACGTTAATAAAATAAACAGATTTTCAACTTTTACTATAAAAAAAAAAAAAAAAGAAATGTAAAAAGAAGATATCTACAAGAATGTCCGTATCCAACTGAATATGTTTCTTATACCGAAGAGTCGAGCACCTGCGAAAAAGAAAAAAACTTCTCTCTCATTTCGTGAATTATGTAGTACATAATAACTGCCTATTAAACAGACGAATATTCCGATGTCTTTTACTTCATTTTTAATCGAGGTAAAATTACACTTGACGACAACTGCTACTCTCTGCTGCTATAGCATATTCACCCTTTCTAGAGATTCACAGTGTGTAAGCTACAGAGGATTTTTGTATAATAAAAAAAGAATTCACGCGGTTGTATTGTATAAAATTTCTTAGTCGACACATTTGAATAACGTAAATCTTATATACGTTTGTAAATCATCTAAAAAATAATATTCAATTTAAAAGATAATAAAATGTTAATTAAAATATCTAATGATGAAACTTGCCTTCAGGGTATCAATAAAATATTATTTAACAATATCAAATTGTGAAAGAAGATAAAAAATTTTTAAAAATATTTATTGTAATATTCTAGATTTGGAATGGGCCATTGGACTGAATCGTGTGAGCTTGCGATTGATAGGTGCCTGGCCTAACGACAACAACGACGACGACGACGACGACGACGACGAGGATGAACAGCATAAAAAAAAATTGTACGACACTTTGATTATTCCACTAATGGTCCTGACGATGTTTTGCTTCGTCTTTCTGCCCCAAATGTATGCACTGCCTTTGGTGAGTCACGATTTTGTTTTGGTCATCGACAACGTATTAACCAGCTGGCCTGCTTTTATGAACTGTTTGAAGCTCACAACCTTCTGGCTCAACAAAAATAGTAAATAATATTAATAATAGTAACTATAGTTATAATCTGATTTAATGATAGTTTTTTAAATTTAAGTGCTTACATTAATTCTTTTACAATTATATTGTATTATATTATATTTTATAACAAAGCTTTAAGTCCGGTGGTGCGCTTGGTCCAGGAAGATTGGCTTAAGGATAAATACGATTGGGAACGCGAAGTGATGAGAAAATCGGCATTTATTGGCAAATTATTCACAATTGTCGGTTATCTTCTCGTGATATGTAGTAGTGCGGGCTTTGCTTTAGTTCCGCTCTTTGGACTGGACATCCGCATCGTGTCGAATATAACAGATTACGGCTGGCATCCCTTAGTCTTTCAATCCTACTATCCATTCGATTACACAAAAAATGAATTTATTTTTGAGCTGACGTGGTTCTCGCAGATCCTTACCATTGCAGTGATGGGAATAGCAATAACTGTGCCAGATGCTTATTTTGGAATTTTGGTATTTCACCTGAGTGGACAGTTCCAGATACTTGGAATCAAAATGGAAAATTTATTTCAGCCTAATGATGATGAAGCAAAGTTTATTAGAAAATTAAAAATTTGTACGAATCGTCATGTGCATTTAATGGAGTGAGTGAAAATTATGATTACGTATGAATTTGATTTAATATAATAAATTAAAATGAATTTATTATGTATTTATTTTAGTATGATTCAGGTGGTTGAAAAATCATTTACTTATGCAATATTCAATCAAATTTTGTGCTTATGTGGTGTTGCCTGCTGCGTCAGTTTTCGTATTCTATATGTGAGTCGGATATATATAAATTTATGTTTATTTTAAAAGATTATGAAATAAAAAGTCTTATCTAGATATTAAAAAAAAAAAAAAAAAAAAAAAAAAAATGAAATTTCACAAAACAGGAATTGAACAATCCAGACCGAGAAATTTCATATATTCAAATTATAATTTTGTTTGGTGGTTTGATTTTTGTCTTGATGTTTACTTTTATGGATTGCACAGCTTGTGAAATCTTGGCTCATCAGGTAAGCTTATTTTTTTTTTTTCTTGGAACCCATAACATGAACTTATTTATATTTTTAAAATTAGTTTTTAGAATTACTCAGCAAAATCTACAACAGCAAATGGTATTTATTTCCTGGATTACCAACCCGTGATCTTATAATAATCATGTTAATATCAAAGAAACCAGTGAGATTGACTGCTGGCAAATTTATCTATTTGTCATTGACATCCTATTGCTCTGTAAGTTTTGTTGTTACCATTGTTTATTTCATAACTTAATAGATATTTAACGATTTTATATTTTATTGACTTTAGATTGTAAAAACAATTGCTGGATACATATCTGTTCTCCTTGGAGTTAGTGGTCAGTGAGCCAGTGCAATTGTATACAAGGCAAATAAATATGTAGTTTGAAAATTTATTCATGAAATAAAATAGTAGTATCAATAGAAACTGCACTTTAGTTATTATTTTAGCTTTTTTTATTCTTGTGAACCACAAACCTCAAGCTGTGCAATCGACAGTGATTAATAAAAAAATAAAAATAAATAATTGGTAACCTTTTTCAAGGAATTATATTGATATTAATTAAAAATAAATTTAAATTACTTTTTTTACTTTATCCCAAATTAGGCAAGTAGTTTTAGCAGCAATTTTTAAACACGACGTTATACAAATTTATTTAATTTAAATTTTCTGAATTGATTTCGTATTTTTTACATTTTAATCTTATACGACTTTTTTTTTAAATCTTATATTGTTCGAGTATTATAATTCAATAATACATTTTTGTCTTATTTAATTTTTATAGTATAAAAAACCATAAATTACAGTAATTAATTTTGGACATTTAACATGTGTTAGTGACACGAACAGATTTTGAATTTGTAATAAAAAACTAAAGTATAGTGTAAAAAAGAAGATAATATCCATAAGACTGTACGTAACCAACTGATGTTGTGTCTCTTACCGAGTAGTCGAGCACCTCCGAAGAGAAAAAAGACTTTCTTCTCTTGTGAATTATGCAGCACATAATAGCGGCTCATCAAAAGACGCATATGAATTGGACTTCTTACTTCATTTCTAATCGAGGAGGTGAAATTACACTTGATGACAACTACTACTGCTGCTGCTGCTGCTGTAATTCATTTTCTTCACAGATTCTCCAACAAATATATTTTTCTCAGTCTGTAAGATTCAAAGATTTTTGTGTGACAAAACCAAATTCTTGTAGTTAGTTTACAAAGTTTTTTGTTATTTCCATATAACTTTACACGGAAATCTAATGTGTTTGTAAATTATCTAAAAAAAATAGAAAAATAGTTATAGAATGTTAATTAAAAAATATAATGATGAAACTTGTCATCAGGGTATCGATAAAATATTGTTTTACAGTATCAAATTGAAGGAAAAAAGATAAAATTTTAAAAGAATAAATTGAAATTGCAGATATGGAATGGGCCATAGGATTGAATCGTGCAAGTTTGCGATTGATGGGCGCCTGGCCTGGTGATGACGAGGATGGACAGTATAAAATAAAGTTATACGACACTTTGATTATGCCACTAATGATCCTGGCGATGTTTTGCTTCGTCTTCTTGCCTCAAATGTATGCGCTGCCTTTGGTGAGTAACGATTTTGTCCTGGTCATCGACAACGTATTATCCAGCTGGCCTGCTTTTATCAGCTGCACGAAACTCGCTATATTTTGGCTCAACAAAGATGGTAAATATCACTGAAATTATATAATCCGATTAAACAGCAAAAATATTTTACATTGCCTTACTTTTTTTTTTTTTTTTTTTTTTTTTTTTTTTTTT